>PVKU01006059.1:0-110881 GCA_004027475.1 Anoura caudifer
GTGGGGAAAGTTTGCGGGTGGGGAGTGCGGGCGCCCCAGGACTCGGGCATCCTGGGGCTGGCCCGTGTACTGTTCCCGGGCCCCCCCAACGTTGCCCTCGCTGCTGCGGAGCTGCCCAGGGCCCGCGGGGTGGCCCCGACGGGGCTTCCCCTCCGGGCTGCTGCGACCTGGGTCCGGCTCTAAACAGGAAGAAAACTCAGAGCAGAGCGAAGAATCCAGACTCAGTTCTGAGGGCGGGGCTGGGGGCTTGTGCAGACTCCACGGTCCTGGCCTTCCCGTACTGGGCCACCAGCCTCCGCACCTCATCCTCTCTCGCGGCTCCGGGACTTTCCCTCCTTTCCCCGGGCCCCTGTTTTCTGTGCTGCACGCCCCATCCCTCCTTTCCATGGGAGGCTCCTGTCCCCCAGGCTCCCGCCACAATCGGTGTCTCTGGCCCGTGTCCTCTGCAGCAGCAGAAGGCGATGACCCAGGCCGAGGGGCTACCGCCAGAAGACATTTCCTGCAGGAATGACTGGCACTGGGATTTGGTGTTGGGTCCCGTGGAACCACAAACTGTACCCTTTGAGCCCAAGGGGAAATTAAATTCTGTATAGTCCTTTATAGGATTTTACTGTTTCTACTGGTTGAGCATCTTTTTAGAAACCTCTTCAACTCTGCTTTTTTCCCCAATAATAATGGTATTTCGTGTAATTAGCCTTTCTAATTCTGAAAAAAAAAAAAAAGGAACACAAGAAAAAATAATAAAGAAGAGAAGAAAGCTAAAAAGAATGCTTGCTGTGCAGAAGCATTCTTTGGAAAGTGAAGACTTCGTTCTGCACTGAACCGTTTTAGTGGGAGATAGGAGTTCAGTGTAGCCTGTTCTCAGACTTCCCCGAACAGACCAGTATGGCCTCCTGGAGGCGAGAAGTCTTAATTGGCCTGACAGAAACCGCGGTGTTTGTTGGCAGTCCTCACCCTGGCATATTCCCTCTGCATTTCTCCCTTCCTGCTACTCTCCACCTCTCTCCCAACTCCCCCACTCCCACTTTCTCAGAAACAAGAGTTGTGAAAATAAGGCAGTGGAATAGGCTAAAAAGAGCAGGACCACAAAGAAAAAACAGCCTCACTTCTTTTACTCCTGAGGCTGTTGCTTCAACTTGACTCTGATTGGGTGGAAGAATGTTTAGTTCATTGTGTGGTTTTATGTCGGTTCTCATTAAGGTTGAATCAGTGTTTCCATGACAGGCCTCCTTCTCTGGGTGCTTAGAAGGAGCTTGTTAATTCACAGATGGGTCTGGACAGGTCACGCCTGGAATCTGGGGATATTTTGGGGTGGGGGGCGGGGGCAGAATTGATCTGGATTGATAATGCTGCCCCTGGCCCCTGGGATGGAGCAGCAGGGGGCAGCTGGAGCTGGAGCTTGCTTCCACATGAACTAGGAGGGAAAAGCTTTCCTAAGCAGTGAGCTGTGTGAGCAGGATTCTAGGGGGTATTGAACTTTTTGTTTTTAGGGAGAATGCACTCCTGAAGAACTTTAGCCTTTCCCATTCCTATACAAACAATTAGTGTGATTGTAACATATGTGCTAACTAGATCAGGTTCTGACCAACCCATCAGAATAGGTCAAGATGTTGAAGTATTTGGAAATAAAGATTTTTTGTAAATTGAACTTCATTGGAAATAAACTCCTTTATTTTGAAAAGGACATAATTCATTTTTCTCTGCTGATTCAGTTTGACCGTTTCCCATTTGCATGCATTAGTAAGTTTTACTGTAGTCTCACAGTGTGATTGATAAAGGAAGTGTTATCACGTCCATTTGAAAAAAAAGCCCTTAAGTTTTTAACTTGTTTGGCCCTGTTACTTAGAAAAACAATGCGCTCAAATAAAAATCTTCAGTCTCTTCCTCTTCCCGAGAATTTTTTAATAGTGTATTTAATGCCCCGGAAATCAACCTTACGCTTTTTGGAGGGAACTCACCTTGAGCCTTGTTCAGCTTTTGTACCAACACTTTATCTTGTTGGAATCTTAAACTGGGTGGTTTGCCATCAGTCACAAAGTTTGCTGCTCAACCCAGGTAGGCTGCTCCGGACGCCAGGGGTATAATGAGTGCTGGCAATGTGTCTCTTACCTAAGGAGCAGGTGTTCTGGATGGTGAGATAAAGGCTGCATCCCCAGTGAGCCAATTGGAAAGCAGCCAGTGATCATCGGGATGGTTCGGATGACTTGTAAATACATGAAGTGTGGGGCCTGCAGAGGAAAAGGGAGGGCAGAGGTCATTAAGGAGTAGAATAACCCAAAGGAAAAGGATGTGGCCTTTTCAAATCATATTGTACAAGCATACCAAATTATATAGGACATGCTTAGGGTATGGTGTTAAATGTTAGAAGCAGATTATGAGATAGAAAGCACTGTAATTTTACTCTTTAAAAATACATTCAACAATATTGGAATTATATGCATTAAAATGAATGTTGAAATTATAGATGCTTTTGATTTTTTTTGTGCTTGCCTGTATTTCTCACCTTTTTTTTTTACAATAGTAATAGCTAAGATTTGTTGAGTACAAAACACATGGATATGTTATTTCATTTATAAACTCTTTGAGATATGTACCATTATTGTTAGTCTCATGATATAAGATTCAGAAACTATAATCAAAGGAGTAACTCGCCAAGGTTGCATAGCCACTACATGCTATTTGAATTCAGGTCAGTCTCCAAAGTCTATGTATCTCAATTCTACTGTCTGCAGTCTCCCTGCACATGTATTATTATTTTACTTATAAAAAAAATAGAAAAAGGGCCCTGGCTGGTGTGGCTCAGTGGGTTGAGTGCCGGCCTGTGAATCAAAGGGTCACCAGTTCTATTCCCAGTCAGGGCACATGCTTGGGTTGCAGGCCAGGTCCCCCATAGAGGGTACATGGGAGGCAACCACACATTGATATTTCTCTCCCTCTCTTCCTCCCTTCCCCTCTCGAAAAATTAAATAAATAAAATCTTTAAAAAAAAATAGAAAAAGGGATGGGGAGAGTATTTTCTGCTTTAATAACTGATATTTTAATTAACTATAAAATGCCTCCCATCTCTCCCATCTCCCACTGCGACTTCTTTTTTTCTTTCTTTGTCAATTCTCCTTGGAAGTCCTTGGGAATTGCTCCAGACTTAGCCAGAGGTAAGTCACCTTCCCTTGGGAGCCAACTGTACCGAAAAGTATCCAGCATTCCTTGGAGGCTTCCCAGCAAGCCTGTAGTTTGAGGAACCCCATGGGATTCTGGAGCAGTCCTGGTAGAAGGCAGAATTTTTAAGCAGATCAGGCAAATTATGTCTTCGGACCTCCGCCAATATGGGTTTACAAAGGTCTTGGCGTTGTCAGGGGAGTATGATGGGTAGGAAGACCCAGGGAGAGCTCCCAGGCTCCCATTTACCTACATGTTAAGTGGAATGTCAGGGTAGGAAGGTCAAGGATTTACCACAGAACAAGGAGAAAGGAAAGTTAATTGCTTCTTGATGCTTATTACTGTGAAAATACAATAATAAACTACTTTGTTAGAAGACTGGCTACTTGGGTGATCCCATGCGTTGGCAAGATGAACTGGTTCAGTGGAGGTGGAAAGTCAGTGTGAGTGATTCTGGGGGTGGCCCTGGGGAGAAAATGCCCACATCCTATACCACCGCAAGCCTGCACAGGCAGCCAGGCCCCCAGAGGTCACCCTGTCTGTCCTCTTCCAGAAATCCACCTGAATATCCCAGAAGGATGGGCTTTCCTATGACACGTGGCCATCCAAGTAATACGCCTTCAGAGGGAGGCTTTATTTTTCCATTCTACAAGGAAGAGATATCTGGAAGGCTGCTGCATGTAAATCACCTTCTTGTTGAAAAAAAAATTGTAAGAGTCAAGGACTTTTTCCCAAATTATCATACTTGGACTAGTGTCCTAGATCTCGTAGACATTTAGCCACATGAGAAATGTCTTTCTGGTCAGTGTCAAGAGAAGTTCTTGTGAGCAACTTGTTTGTTTTGTTGTGTGGATGATGTGATTCCTTTAGTTGACATTTCTCAATTCTTACTCGGCCACAAGGTATCACAGAGTCAACTTAGTAGCCCACTTTGGCATAGGTATAGGTCTGTATTTTTCAATAACTATTAGCATTGTTATACACCTTTTATTTCCTACCTATACTTTTCCTTGAGCCCCAATTTTCTCACCTACTTTACATTGTTTTGTTTTATTCAATGCATTTTGGAGGCTCCTACTCTGACACTGCACTCCTTCCTTCTGAGTTCATTTTTCCTCATGCCAGCATAAATTTAGAAGTTCTTTCATAAAAGGTATGTGGTAAACTTTAAAGTGTATTTCTCATAGTGTCTCTATTTTGCACTTACAAATGAGAGTTTGACTGAGTGTAGAATTCTGAACTCGATTATTTTCTCCCTATTGCTACTCCTGAGAATCAGGTAACTCTGGGCAAGTTACCTGATGTCTCAGTCTCCTAGTCTATAAAATAGACTGTAGTACCCACTTCTAGGATAATTGGGAAGAGATACTGTGTATAGAATATTAGAACAGTGCCTACCATTTAAGGAAGCAAAAGATAATTGTTAACTATTATGATTACTTTTTTATTTTTTCAGAATTTCTTGGCTTTTTTGGGTTTTACTAGCTCATCTAAATGTTAGTTTGTCTGATGGCATGCGTGTGCACACACACACAAACCTTTTGGGAATGTTATTAAAATTGCTTTCAATTTATATTTACAGGAGAACTGATACGTTTCCATTATTGGGTCTTCTTTTATTCAGGTGAGTGACTGGTGATTTCCTCTATAAATATCTTATAGAACTTTTGCTGTATTTATTTATTATAGATTTTGTTGCTATTTTACGTGATGTCTTTTTTCTTATTATATTTTCAAATTTACTGGCCCATAGAGACATTTCCTGATTTTTGAATTTTGATCTGATATCCAGCGTCCCAGCTGATTTCCCTTATTAGATAGATCTAAGAATCTTTATGTAGCTATTCTTGAATTTTCTAGGTAGACAATCACAAAACAATAATTTGTCTTTTTTTCTATTACTTCTTACTTATCTTTTTCTTCTATTATTGCATTGGATAGATCCTCCAACACAATGTTCAGTAATAACAGTGGGCATCCTTATCTTCTGACTGTCTTTGATGACTGCTCTTAAATTTTTTCCATTAAGCCTGAAGTTTACTTAAAGTTTTGGTATATATTCTCTATTAAATTAAGGACTTTTCCTGTATTAATATTATTTAGCAAGTTAAAAATTTTATCGTGACCGAATGTTGATTTTATGTAATGCCTTAATGTTTTTATGTGAATTAGATGATATATTTTTCTTCTTTATGTTAAAATGTGATAAATAATATGAGTATATTTACCTATGTTGAGACATACTTGCATATATATGCATATAGAGATGCATTCTTTTATTTTATGGGATATATTGAGTTGGATGAAAAGTTGGTTGCATTTGTTTTTTTCTGTAAGATGACTCTAGTGGTGCTTAGTTGTCTTTAACTTCATTCAAAACAATTTTGTTAATTGTATTGTGACAGCGTTTAAAAAAATCAAAACAGTGAATTTTTGTGTAGCTATTTTAATATTGAAGATGGAAGAAAATATGCAACATTTTCAGCATAGAATGCTTTATTATTTCAAGAATGATAAAAAACAACTGAAATGCAGCATATGGAGAAGGTGCTGTGACTGATGGAATGTGTCAAAAATGGTTTGCAAAGTTTCATGCTGGAGATTTCTCTCTGGATGATGCTCCATGGTTGGGTAGACCAGTTGAAGTTGGTAGTGATCAAATTGAGACATTAATTGAGAACAATCAATGTTCTACCACACAGGGAATAATCGACATACTCAAAATACCCAAATCAGTGAAAATGAAAAAATGTATCTTTTGTTTTATGGAAAAACTAAACAGACTTATGGCTAACCCAATAATTTGCTAGTACTTTATTTAGGAGTTTTCCAAATGTTCATAAGTGAAACAATTGATTTATAATTTTCTCTTAAAAATATAATTTTTATGTTATTTGGTGTCAAGTTTATATTAACCTCATTAAAGAAGTTGGGTAGTTTTTCCTGTTTCATGAATATTTTTCTTAAAACATTTTGTAAGAGATAAAGATTATCCGTTCCTTAAAAATTTGGTACAGTTTATTGTAAAATCATCTGAGCTGCTTATAAAGGGCATGTATGTTAGGTTTTTGATCATTCAATTTTATTAACGATTACTGATGAATTTGGGTTTCTGTTCCCAGGGCAGAAGAGTTCTGAAGGTCCAGAATGACCGCTCCAGTCCCCACATGCTGCCCTTTAGATTCTCTGTAGTGGATTAAAGCCTTCTCATGACCAACCAGCACCCTAACTCACATTCGTGCTGAAAAGCCTCTGTGGAGAGGTTCCTGTTCCCTTTGGTCATGGAACAGGGGAACCATGCTCCCTCTCTGCTTGTGTGTGTGTCTACATGTGTTCCTAACCGTGCAGAGAAGTGTACGTTCAACATGTGATCCTTTACTCGTGGCTGACAACATCTCTGGGAATGTTGATTGATATCAGCAAAGCCTGTTTATAATATATAAAGAAATCTACACAGACAAATATCTGTCCCATATCCTCCCAACAAACCCCATTCTTTTAAGGAAACCAAACCAGGAATCATCCTTGGCCTTCTCTGGCTCTCACATCAGCCCTGTGTGATAATGGAAAAGAAGTGGACTTTGGAGTTTGGCACATCTGGGTTTGAACCCAAGCTTTGCTGCTAACTAGGTGTGTGGCTATCTTAGTGTTCTGGGGCTGCTGTAAGAAAGTACCACAGACTGGGTAGCTTATAAACAACAAACACTGATTTTTCACAGTTCTGGAGACCAAGATGAGAGTACTGGCATGGTTCTGGTGAGGATACTTCTTGCAGACAGTCATCTTATCTCTGCGTGCTCACGTGGCGGAAGGGGTGCGCTAGCGCTCGGTGGCCTCTTCTTATACAGAGAGGCCTCTTCTTAATCCCGTTGATGAGGGCTCACTCCCAGTACCTAATCACTTCCCCTGGATGGTTAGGATTTCAGCATGTATTCTGGGGGGGCACAGACAGTCAGAGTGTAGCAGTGGCCTTGGGCAAGTTAATGCACGTCTCCGAGGCTAAGTTTCCTTCTCTATAAAATAGTAATAGTAAAACCTATCCCTGCAAATTGTTTTGAAGATTAAGTGAGATACCAAGAAATAGTATGGACCAAATGCTTGGCATATGTTAATGCTTACAAATGTTAGCTTCCTCCCATCATCTCCCCTGCCGTCCTCTTTCTTTCAAACTAGGATAGTGCTTCAGAGAGACTTCTAGGAAGAGGCCATGGGTGTACCTCCTCATATTTTATGTTTTATTAGTAATCAATTTAGATTTCTCTTGGATGAATTTCCTCAAAGCTTTGGACTGCCATTTTGGTTTTCTGTCTAGACCACTTCTTAGTAGCTCTCCTAGAGTATTAATCAAACTGTTGTATAGAATAACTACATTGTTACTTAAGAATTGTGCTCCTTTTAATCAGAAATATCTCTTTGCTTTATTTGTTGGTGCTCCTTCCTTTAAGAAGATAAAAACTCTTTATTTTTGAAGACAATATGTTCAATGCAAAGACCCCAGAGCGAATATAAGGAGTAAATAATAGAACTACTTCTGGGACTAGGTGTTACCAGGAAGGACCATGAAGTCCCTGAGCAACTGAGGGGTAGATGGGGTAGGGAATTGACAAGGAAGAGGCATGACACCTCATTGGGTAGAAGAACTGAAAGTATTCCTTGAGGACTTTCCAACACCTAAAATCTGCCTATTTTATAATCATTTGTATGGATTTTATGGAATCTGCACTTAGCCCAGAGCTTTTTGCAAGTATCTTAATCAGAAATGGTAACAAAAGCTATCACTGTTTATGTAGAGAAAAAGAGCATCATGAAAACAAAACATAATTGGAATTATGGATGTACCTCCATATAAATATCTGTGGCTCAGAGCACTAGAATAACTTTTCCATTAGAGAGCTAAGCCAAAAGTTTCATGGAATCTGCACTGAGAATCTAATTTAAAACAGCCGTGGCCCAGAAATTCAGAGACAGGGCTGTCACATTGGCCTCTGTTCCTGTCTTTGAACATTTTTTTCCTAGCTCATGGTAACTCATATTCAAGATCAATTTGGAGGGCCTAGAAGATGGTAATTGATACTATAAACCTTGCTTTTGTTGGCCTCAGCTTAGTGTTAATACAAATGTAGAGAAATTGTTTTAATTTTACATCTTTACAACCGAGAGCCTCCCCTAACGCAGCTGCAAGCCTGTTGCTCATTTGTGGGTTGAAGCAGAACCTCATAAATTTTGTGAAAATTGCCCGTTCCTCTGCTGGTCCTGGATTCAGTGGAAGGTGCCTCGCTGGGGTCATTCTAAGTAGCAAGCTGGCAGTCAGGTACTCTTGATTTTTAGACCAATTATCTTGGAGGGAAAAGATCAGGCTTTCCTGGGAACCAGGAGATAATGTCAGAATCCTTCAGTTCTTAGTAGGCTCAGACTTGCCTAGATGAGCATATTTCCCCCTTAAGGAAGGAGAGTATTTTAGTCTTGTGACCTCATCCTCTTCATCAGTCGTTTGATTGTAACTCCTAGTAGGAACGGCTCTGTAGCACATGTGGTAGGATTTACCCAGCTTTAAACAGCCCTCGCTGGTCAGGATCTGCCTCCTCCCCATCCACACATTTCCCCTCTCCCACCAGATGCTCCTCCTTAGCTGCTCGCACATGCCCTTCCACATGTGCACGCAGGCTTTGGCCAGTCATGGTTGGGACCCCTGCTGCAAACTCCACCGCTTGTGGTCTGGTCTGGCCAGAGGGAGTGTCTTTCTTTGATCCTCATAAGGGCCCTGTATGGACTACCCCAACTGAGAGGTGCTGGCTCCCTTGCTGGTTTCATAGTCTGTCTGCTTTTAACCCTCCATTCCTGTGGAGAACTGGTATCTTTAACTCCTTCTTTCCTGGAATTTTGGTTTGTCTTGTTTCTGACTTGTTGCTTTGCTTGGACTTGACTTATCCCTGCTTCTGGACCCTGACCTTACTTTGTTTAGGGCTCATCTACCCCCATTCCCTTTTGATGTAAGGGGCTCATGCATTCAGCCACCTCCTGCAGAATGGCTGCCCTGTTTGAGGTTCCTACACATCACCATTGGTCGTGATGCCACAGATAACATCACTCTTGAGCCATCATGTGACTGTGGAAAATGATGAAGGTGATGTTGTTCTGAAAAGTCTTGAAGAAATTGTCTCATGCCATGAGAGATGTGTATAAAAACAATCTCTTCTCCTCTTATATTTCAGACTTTAAAACTAAGTGAGTGTGGGCAGGAATGATCAGGTTCAACCCTGGTTTCTTCATTGCCTCTGGCCTCACCATGTTCCAGTTCATCCCCCACTGTCAGAGCTTTCCTTTGAAAATCCCTATTTGATCCTATATATTCTCTCTCTAAATTCTTTCATTGAATCCTGTTGCCTTTAGGATACAATCTAACTCCTTAACATAATACAGAAGGGCTTCTGTACCTCACTCATCTATTTGCCTCTTCTTCTGCATCACCCCTGTTAACTCCTGGCTCCAGCCACACCCTCTACCTGCAGCATCAGGCTCTCTCCTGCCTCTTTGCCTTGCCCACACACCACTCTCTACTCTGTTCTGCCTGATCAATTCATATTGAGCTTTGAGATGCAGCTCAGAAGCCCATTCTTCCTGAGGTCCTTTCAAACCACCAGGACCAGCAGTTTTATTTCCCCCTACCACAATTGTGGACGCTGCCACCATCACTATCATCCATCTTAATTAAGGATCTGGCTTATTAATGAAGTGCCACAATACCCCACATTTGAGAATCGTCCCTGCTAGACAGAGAATGCCTGGGGTAATGGACTGCACCCACTCTTCACTTGCACCGGTGTGTGGCAGACCGTTCAGGGTGTTCAGTTATCACTGTTGGGTGAATGTTTGCATACTGAGAGAATTAATTAGTTCACACACACCAAGATGTAGATTCCTATGGGCTCACTTTAAATCTAACTGAGGGTATTTATTTACAAAGCACATCGTAGGTGCTTAGTGAATGTCTGTTGAGTCAAAGAAAGAATAAGTTGCATGTACTCACAAACTAAGGAAAATTTACTCCAAAATGTCTTAAGAAGAGGGCCACCATGTAGCCCCGCTTCCTCTCCCACCCCTGTTTCCTCTTAACTACCGTAGAAAGAATATGGACTGGAAAATCAAAGGTTGTAGAGTTCATGTTCATCCTCTCGGCTATGTTTCCCTGAGTGAATCATTCTACCTCTTTGTACCTCCTTTTCCTCCCCTGTCATATGAGGTGTTAGAAAAGGTATTTAATGCCTGTTGAATAGTCTAGATTCCATTTTTATTAGATGGCCTCAAGTCAGACGACCAGCTGTTTTCTATTAAGTGGCACGCATATGGGACTCATTTTTCAGCCCATCACCGAGCACATTCATGACAAGCCCTCCAGCACTGGGCAGAGCAGCAAAGCTGAGATCAACAGATGGACCAGAGTTTTCCCAAACTGTGGCAGGAGGCCAAGACCTAGTTGGAGAGCAAACATGGGGTAAGATGCCCTGAGCCAGGCAGGAGCAGCAGTCAGTGTCCCATGTCAGTCTGAGGTCAGAGTTGGCCAGAGATACCCAGGACAGGAGCATGCAAGGGAGCTGGACAGCGTGCTTTCAGGGGTGTGGTGGAATGGGTCCTCCTCCCAGGAGAGTCTTGGGAGAGCCTGGTGTAAGTCATCAAGACTAGCTTCAGTTGTCTGAAGGACGGGTAGGTGAAAAGGTGTTCAGACTTTGTGTCCCCCCGGAGTGTAGATGGAAACCAGGAAGAAGTTAATTTGGGGTAAATAGGAGGGTGAAGAGTTTAATCCTGTCCAAATGATAATGAGATGAACTCGCTTATAAAGTAATGCGGTCTCCACTACTGGAAGTGTTTGCACAGCAGCTGGATAATCCCTCAGCAGAGATGTATCAGGGTTCCTCCCCAAATCTTATTTAGGGAAGCACTTTCAGACTTCAGAGCCCTTCTTCAGCACACCCTGCTCTCCTGGTGACCAGCCTTTTTCTTACTGGACTAAAGTGGTCCTTTCACCCACTTACGTCAAAGTCCAGTCAAAAGCAAACAGAAGTTTGCAGCAAAGAAAGTAGAGGTTTATTAATTCAGGAAACGGCACCAAGCCTGGAGTCTCAGGTAAACTTGTACTGAAAGATCTGGCTCCCTGATGGCTTCTAGGGGATGGGTTGTGTAGGGGAAAAATTATGAATCGCGGTGGTTAAAGGAGTTGGGGGTCGTGGGCCGGGTAGGGAGTAGTTGACCACTGTATCAGGTCTTGAGGTCAGCCATGGCAGTGTTCTGTTTTCTGAGGATGTGGTTCTGCTTTCATGAGCCTGGGCCAGAAACGTACCTGGAGTCAAGGGGTCAACAGACCTGAGGCTTTGTTCTTAAGACAGTTTGATGCTGACCAGAATCTGATGTCCGAAGGGCTTAATAATTAAGGAAGGGGGTGGACAGACTGAGAGGAGAAAGGGTCATGTTAAATAAAGTTTCTGCGCAGTGACACTTTGGGACCTCTTTGAATGTTTCCCTTAAAGTGGAGCACCCTGAATTGGACCTCAGGGGCCAAGAGGTGGCTGGCCAGGGCCTCTCTAGGGACATTACACAATTTTTACGGATAATGGACCTATTAATTCCTCATCTATTTTGCTCTGAGCTGAGCTGTAAAAGCAAACAGCAGTGAGTCCGGGTTCCTCTGGTATGTGCGCCTGCCACCTCAGGTGATGGACAGAGTCTGTTTCCTTTTATCTACTTTGCTCCACTGCAGTTGAACTTCTGATGCCTTTGCGGTAAATCTGCTAATCTAGACTGTGCCTTTCAGGCTTGGGGGACGTTTTCTGTACTGGGAACTTCCATGGCATTCCACCCTTGCCTTCTCAAGAGCGTCACATTTCACCCCAAATGCTCTCTCTGTCTTATTTGTTTCTTTTCCCCTTTTTTCTTGTTCATCTCTTCTGTCTCAACTCTTCATGCTCACTGACTACATTCCTACTTGTTTTTTTTTCTTTTCAATGGTTTTCTTTTCAAATTCTTTGCCTTCCTGGTATCCTGGTGAATAGGAATGCGGGTGGCTTGTCAGCTCCATTGTGTTTATGAAGAAAAATGCCCTGAGGTTAAGTGATGTGCTTAATTTACTGGCAGAGCCAAGGTTTCCTGACTTCCCTCCTGGCCCCCATCCTGGAGATCACATGCATTTGCTCAGAACACTGGTGTCACAGAGATCCTCAAGCTTTTCTCTGTGTGCGGGGTCATTGGACCCTGAAAGAACTTACCCAGGGGCCATATGAGGTCTCTTGAGATCTTAGTCTGAAATCACACTGAAGTAAACACAAGTGACTGAGAGCAAAGGAATTTATGGAGTGCTTACCATTTTTCAAAGAAACTTTTGAGTTCATCATTTTATATGAAGTTCCCCAGAGCTGTTTGAGGTGGAAGAGCCCACGTAAGCCTCATTTTGCAGGTGAAGGTCATGTGTGGAGGAGGCCCTGAGCAGACATACTAGCTCCTGGTCCATAAATCTTCCATTTGGCCCGTGTGCTTCAGGAAAACCAGGAAAGAGGAATGGTTGTTTCCATCTGGTGTCAAAGAAAATGGAGACCAACATTCTGGGTTTGGCAGTTGGCCCAAGAAGCAGTCTCATGCCATGTTTGAAGGTGGGAGCTGGGCCAGGGGGCAGTGGGGCCGGTTCTGACCCTGGAAGTCAGGCCAGCTCCAGCAATAGCTGGAATATAAGGCTAGATGGGACAGAAGTATGCAGGCTTGGTGAGTTGGTTGTTGAGACATGGGTGAGCTGGTTTCAGCCTCCTTGCGGGAGAGGTGGCATTCTAAGATCTAGTAGATACACTTAGTTGGGGATTCTGAAGTGTGGAGAGAGACACTTGTTCTAATGTGAGTCTTGTTATAATCTCAGGTTATGCATCCATTCATTCAGCAAATATCAGCATAAATCAATCTCTAAGATATTTATATGTTTTCTTAGGAGGACCTCATATATGTGTGTATATCTCTATTTCTATCTCTATATCATCTCACATATATTTATTCTTATTAATGTACATAATCAGTGGGAATGCAAAGTACTTTTCCTCTATTTATGGATTAGGAAACCGAGGATAATCAGTTTGCTTAAAGTCCCACAGTTACTTAGAAGCTGAGCCAAGTTCCAAATCTATGTTTTCTGAGTTCTTTTACTGGTGTTTCTAACTGCTTCCCATATGGTAAGCAGTCCCTAATGGTCAAGGTATGTGCTTTGAAGAGAAAGAGAGGAAAACTCTTTTGGGAGTTACTACTTAACTCCAGGGCCTTTATCTTTAGGGCCTGCAAAACCTAAATGAGAGTTGAAACACAACTTGAACCTTTTCGTTAAAATCTCAGTGGGCATTTGTATGGTTGGCATTCATTTGTTAAGTCAACCAGGAATAAGTCCTCTTCGAAGATTTGGAATTAATGTCTGTGCTCTGTCACATCCTGACTGGTGTCGGGCTCCCTAGTTATGTGGCCAAGTGGAGCAGAGCAGCAGGAAGAATGGGTTGGGTTTCCCTGGTAAAGTGGTTATGGGTTAGAGGGATGGGGTCATAGGGCAGTCAACCTGGGTCCTCCTGCAGTGAAGGAAGGTTGCTGTCCCAAAGCACTGAGGGCTCAACTATATGACTCAGCTCACAGCTCAAGTTCCCTTTCTTACATCTCACAGCTTGTACTGTGACCCTGGGTCGATCCCTCTAAGCCCTGCCTGTGCCCCTATAATGGGTGCATGAGGCTGTGTCACCCTGAGCCCTGGGAATTGGGCCCACCAAGCTGAGCAAGGCTGGTCCTCAAGAGGCCTCATCCTGTTGGCTTAGCCTGATGCCTGGGCACACCCTTTCCGATGGGACTTCCTCACCTCCAGGTGAGGTCTGTGCTGGGTTGCCTCAGTTGGAGTGGGTGCTTCGATATAGATTCTGAGCTCCCTTGGAATCCTGGGTCTGGCCATGAGTTTTTCCCCATCAGACTATTCTGCTGCTGCTGCTGCCTCCTTTTCTTTCCAGCCAGAAGCGCTGCTCTGCTGTGCTTCCCTTTGCAGTTTTTGTCCTACAAGGAGCCTGTCAGAAACTCTGGGATGAGTCAGGACCTGGCTTCAGTGTCAGGTCCACTTTTCACTCATTCATCGAGCATTTTTTGGGCCTGTGAGCTTGTACCAGGTCAGGGCACCCAGGCGTGAATAAGATCCTCCCAGTCTCTGTCCTGAGGTTGCTCCCAGTCTAGAATGGAGACCCCAG
Organism: Anoura caudifer; assembly: GCA_004027475.1. Lineage (NCBI taxonomy): Eukaryota > Metazoa > Chordata > Mammalia > Chiroptera > Phyllostomidae > Anoura > Anoura caudifer. The sequence continues at coordinate 14,397 of PVKU01006059.1, forward strand.
AAGGCACCCAGCCTGGTGTCACAAGTGCTGGTGGGACCTCCAGCCCAGATCACTGGCTAGTCTCCTGCTCGGGGTTAGTGCCGTGGTGCTCTGTGATTCTGCCAGACTCACCAGGTCCTGACAGCAGCCTTGAGGGCTGTGCTCTGCTGTCTCAGGGCCACATTGCCGCCCACTGCTCCACTTATATCTTGCTCTACATCAGCATCTCCAGATGTAGAGGTTTTCGTCGATGGGTGATTGAAGCAATAGAATATGGTATACATGTACAGTGGAACATTTCAGCCTTGAAAAGGAAGGACATTCTGGCACATACTTCGTCATGGATAAACCTTGTTGACATTATGCTAAGTGAAATAAGCCAGTCCCAAAGGCTCAAATATTGAATGATCCCACTTATAGGTGGTAGTTAGAGCAGTCAGATTCATAGAAACACAGAGTAGGGTGGTGGTTGCACAATAATGTGAATGTACTTAATGACACTAACCTGTGTACTTAAAAATGGTTAAGAGGGTAAATTTTATTTTTAAGTATATTTTGCTACATGCACAAAAAATGTAGAGGCTTAAACCCACAATTTCATATTATCTTTGCTGGTTCTGCTGTGGTTTGACCAGTCTCAGCTGGGTGGTTCTTGTTCAGGGTTTCTCATGTCGTGTTCATTAGATGGTGGCTGCAGTCGAAATCACTGAAAACTCAATTGACTGATGTCCAAGTTGGTGGCCCTGGATGGCTTTTCCATGTGGCTTCTTTGTCTAGCCTGGCTTTCTTCTTTGGTGGCTCAGGGCTCTCTGATAAGCAGAAAATGGCAGCTTCTAGGTCAGTTCAGGCCTATGTCCAGAATTGTCACAGAATCACTTCTGCTACAGTGTAGCCATCAGAGCACTGACAGACCCATCCAGATTCAAGGGGAGGGGAAATGGAGCCCCTCTCTCAATGGAGGGAGGGACAAGGTGACATTTCAGAAAACCAGTCTGAAGCATGATTGCAGGGGTCCTAAAGAGTTTGAGCGGGAAAGTCTTCAGGCAGGCACACTCTTCTCTGCAGACCCCTTTTAGGAGAAATCATCCTATGTTGTTAGAGTTTGAAGGGCCTTTGGAAGCTTGCTAGCAGTGACTTTTTGTTAACATACAGAGTCACAAAGAGCTGGAACCTGGCCTCCTGGCTCCAGGCTGGGCACACAGCTGTGGGACCTCGCTCAGAGGGAACTCTGTGTGTTGTGAGCAGTAGTACGAAGGTCTGGTGTAGAGAGGGGTGGGTGAGAGAGCAGAGCCCTGGGTGGTATCCACTGGAGACCTACCAGCATCTTAGAGGCTGGGCTGGATCTGTCTGGAGCTCAGCTCATGGGCCTTGCTGGGCAGAGCTACGCAGAGGCACCTGGGGTGCTCCGTGAGGAGGCTGAGAATTTACTTATTTAATTCTCAGAGATGGGATAAAGGAAGTCAGTCTGCCATAGGCTCAGTTACCCCTGGTTGAGACTTAGAGATCTGTAGGTTTCCATATAAGCTAGTTAATGCCCATTGCTGAGAATGTCAGTTGGCAAATCCATTCATTTGCATCTACTTAAACATATTTCTAATCAGACTTTAAGTGCAGAATTCTCTGTAAAGCCTCTAGTAGCTTTTGAAATGCAATAAAATTCATAACTACTTTGCATTCACTCCTTGTGGACTTAGAGATACAAATATTATTTTTGTGCGTGATATCTACATTTGAGACTAAGAGTCCAAGTAAATGTTAATATTCTATACTTGGTTTGTAAATAGGACCTTTGTAAGTGATTTTAAAAAATTTTCCATATTTTTGGAATCACTCAAGTTCTACATTTATACACATGTACATTCATGGAATTTCCAGGAATGGCTAGGATCAAAGCCAATATGTTTTCTCTGTAAGTCAGTGGTTCCTGCCTCTGTTTTCACAATGATGTGAACATTTCCTGGTGATCTTGGTGGTCAGCAACAGTTTGGTTCATGGATGAACCAAAATGCATTTGATTTGGGATATGCACACAGCCCTGATCTGAGGTTGTCTTTGTGGCTTGAGATCAAGTTTGGGCAGCCAGAGAGGAGACCTGTTTAGCGATGACCAATGTGTGCATGACTGGATATTATGTTCTCTTAGTGGGGAATGAAGCCAGGCAGGAGAAATTCTCTTATGCTGGTGTTAACTGGCACGTGACTGAAATGCACAGAAGCATGAGCAGAGGGTGTGATCACTAATGTCCCATCTGCTACCCCATGTCTTCGCCCAAGTAGATGCCCCCTCCCCAGGTAGCCTCCCTGCCCCTGAGCCAGGAGAGCTGCCCTCTCTGAACCTCCCAGTGCACTTTTGCAAAGGAGACAGCACATCTGTCTGTCATTTGTTGTTTTCTGTAGTCTTTTCTACCAGGTTTTAAGCACCTTAGGAGCAGGACTCTAGTAACAATGGCCTCTATTTATGCTGTCCCCCTGCATCTGTCTTTTACATATATTACTTCAGTATGTGCGACAACCCTGTCTCAGTTTGCACAGGCCCCCAAACAGAATATCAGACTGGGTGACTCACACAACAGAAATGTGTTTCTCATAGTTCCAGAGGCTAGAAGTCCAAGATCAAGGTGTTGGCAGGTCTAGTTTCTTCTGAGGCCTCTCTGCTAGGCTTCCAGTTGGGCGCCTTTTCGCTGTGTCCTTACACAGCCTTTTCACCATGTGTTCACCTCCGTGGTATCTCTCTGTGTCTTAACCCCTTTTTATAAGGACACCAGTCATATTGGCTCAGGGTCCAGCCTAATGGCCTCACTTTAACTTCCATAGCTCTTTAGAGGCCCTACGTCTAAATACAGTCACAAGCTGAAGCTCTGGGACCTAGGACTGAATTTTGGGGTATGCAATTCAGCCCATAACAAACCCCAAAAGTTAACTAGTTTTGTCCTTGTCTCACACCTGAGGAAAAGAAGGCTTGTGGAATTAAAGTAACCTGCCCTGTGTTGCTCAATAAGTTGGTGGCAGGGCTGGAATTTACACACGGTCTAACTTCCCCGCCCTTCTTCCCCCAGCACACAGTCAGTGAATCAGGTGTTACTTGTTTCTGTGGTCTACAAGGTGCTTGGTTCAGGACTGAGCGCAGAAGACAATGTGACTGTTTGCTGATTGAAAGCGCAGCAAGTGTGTAATACAAGAATTTGTACCAGAACTTTTGAAAGACATTCCCCAAAGCCCAGCATCCAACTGTGAAGATCCTGGGGCTCTTTCCCAGGATGCAGGTCCTTAACTTCTCATACAGACCATTCCAGTTTCAATGCAGCACCATTAATGTGTGGGTAGGAATCACATTTTAAAGTGTTAAATACTCTTTCTGGACCATTTAACTACTCCCTCTCTCAAAACACTAAAAGCAATTGCATGGTAATTAAGATAAATTACGTGACCAATTTTCACAGCAAAATGACCAATTTTGGTTTTCTCCCTCTAAATATTTAAATCCAGAGAGAGATCTTCTTTGTAGTTCTTTAAATTTCTAGGACTTTCTGCTGCTCATCTTCAGGAGGGCCCCGGGCCTGCAGAGAAGAGGGGAAGGAGACTTGCATATTCAAGATGTGTGATGTGAGCCAAGCTGCTTTAGCTAACTATCCCACATCTTTTTCATAGTTTCCTCTGAGAATTCAGAACCCAAATCCAGGAGGGGCCACAGGGCCCTGCACCCCAGCCCAGCCAGAGGCCCCTAAGGAGATAATGCCTTCTCATTTCTTTCTCTGCGAGCCTTGCTCTTCCCACGGGAGAGCCCACGGGAATATAAATAACAGAAGGCAGCTCTGAAAGCAGGCCTTGTTTGCAGCCTCTCAGCCTGCACGAAGGCTCACTTGTCTGCCCGCTTCCCCCTCCTCCGTGGGGGGTGGGCTGGATTTTTTGGAGAGTGGGAAGCCCTGGGCCCCTTCTGTGCTCCTGGGACCAGAAGGTAAGAGGCTGGCGGTTACTAGGGCTGCCAGACACCAGTCCACTGGGGAACAACACAGTCCCAGAGCAGCAGAAACCCAGGACCTGGGGGGTAGGGGTGGAGTTGCCAAGATGTGGACAGCTGCGCCTGGCCTCTGTCCCTGGGCCCCAGCACCCCTACTTCCCCTGCTTCCAGACTCGCAGCCTTGCTCATCCCCACCCTCAGCTGAAGCTGCCCCCAACCCTGTCACTTGACCTAATCGCTCAGCCCAGAAGTCATCTGTCTCTACTCTGTCCACCCTCCTCAGCTCTTCAAGGGCCTATGAGGACACTCCTTCCTGCCTTGGGGGTCCTTGCACCCCCTGGTTTTCCTTTGGCTTTTTCAGTTGGATTTACTTTCTTGTTTCTTTCCTTCCTCCTGTAAAATGATAGAGTCCTCAGCTTTGGATGCCCTGAGCCTCTCCCATTCTCTCCTCCCATCTAGCTCCCATCTAGCTGATAAAGACCCCCAGCTCTACATGTGTAGCGTATGGTTTTCTCTGCAGGCATGGTTTTGTGTTTTAGTTTCTTGCTAGATGTTTTCACTGAGATGCACCTCAGACCTGACCAACCTGTGACTGACCTGCTCCTCTCCCTGCCTCTCCTGTGTGTCTACTTTTCTCAGTGCCGGTCTCCCGTTTTGCACATGTTTTCTACGTCACTTGTGGTATCCTAAGTCCTGTCAAATCTTCTTTTAAAATATTCCTTTATCTGCACTCTCTCCTGTTGTGATTCCACGCTGGTAGTCATTGTGATTTAGTGGGAAGAACATGAGAGTTGGGCCTGAGCCAGGGTTCAGTTCTGTCAGTACCTTTTTCTGGGTTTGCTACCACAGGAAAATTGCTGAGCGTGTGCCTCCAATTGTCTACGAAGTAGACCCAAGCATAAGGGTGTGAGAAGGGAACTCAGGAGTTAAAGATTTTAGCCTTAGTTGATAGGCTTAAGTGATTAGTGTGTGGAAAGCTGTTATTCCAGGAACTGAACCATGTTTGACCATGTGACTCCAGGAGGTTGACTGACAGTTCAACCTTGTGCCCCAGAAGGTCTGCAAGTAATGGAGATGGTATCTGAGCCATTGTGTTCCTGGGAGGGAAGCAGGTGATGTAGATACAGAATTGTTGATCAACAGATAAAGAAGTACTAGGGAAATCTCCACCCAGACTGCATCTCTTACCCAATTAACCTTTTTTCCTAATGCCTTACCTACCTTTTCTTCTTATAAAAAAGTTGGCTTGAAATGAGGTATTAAGATGGTTTTTGGAGGGTACATAACCTGCTGTCTTTGATCGCCAGCCATCTGATAAAGTACCATAAAGATTCAATGCTTGTCTCTACTTACTGGTTCTGATAGTGAGGAACACCAATTTTTCTGATTTCAGGTGGATACTTTGCTTGGCACACTCAGCTCACTGACCTCAACAGAGAATAGGATTTCTCATCCTCAATGCCAGAGATATTTTGATCTGAACAATCCCTTGTGTAGTGGCTATCTTGTACGTTGTAGGATGTTTAGCAGTATCCTAGTCTCTAGGCATCAGATGCCAGTAGCACTCCCAACCCCCAGTTATGACAACTGAAAATGTGTCCAAACCCCTCCTGGGAATGCAATCACTCCAGCTGAGAGGCAGTGGTGCAGAGATGCTGAGTCGGGGTTGTGGGTGATGAGCATGGTCCCAGGTTTCAGGTTTTCACCTTACATATTAGCCACACGCAGAAAGGAACTATGTCACTTTTTTAAAATTATATTTTATTGTTTATGTTATTATACTTGTCCCAGTTTTTTCCCCTTTCCTCCCTTCTACTCACCGCCTCCCCCAACACTCCCTTAGGCAATCCCCACAACATTGTCCATATCCATGGGTCATGCATGTATGTTTTTGGTTACTCAATTCCCTATGCTGTACTTTACATCCCCATGACTATTCTGGAACTACCAATTTGTACTTCTTCACCTTTCCCTTCATCTTTTTTGCCCATGCCCCCAACCACCCTCCTGTCTGGCAACCATCAAAATGTTCTCTGTATCTGTGATTCTGTTTCTGTTCTGCTTGTTTATTTATTATGTTTTTTAGATTCGATTGTTGATAGATATGTATTTATTGCCACTTTATGGCTCATATTTTTGTTGTTGTTGTCATCCTTCTTAAAGAAGACCCTTTAACATTTCATATAATACTGGTGTGGTGGTGATGAACTCCTTTAGCTTTTTCTTGTCTGGGAGGTCTTTCTGTCTTTTGATTATAAATGATAGCCTTGCTGGGTAAAGTAATCTTAGTTGTAGGTCCTTGCTTTTCACCACTTTGAATATTTCTTGCCAATCCCTTCTAGCCTGCAAAGTTTCTTTTGAGAAGTCAGTTGACAGTCTAATGGGAGCACCCTTGTAGGTAACTATGAGGGCTTCCCCAAGAAAACCGGACTTATCTCCTGGAGAGCAGGCCCCTTGCAGTACAGGCTTCCCCTGCTAGATGAGTGTTCTAGGAACCCATCTGTATCAGTGTACCAGCTGGCATTGTTGTGAGAGGCTGCATTCAGCTTCAGTGAATTTTTTTTGAAGACTCTTTCAATGCATTTGCCCATTTCATGCAGGGTGATTTACAAGTGCACCTGCTCATACCACACTGAGTGTTCAGCAGTTTTTGCCTGAAAACAGCATGACTCCCATGTTCCATCCTCCCAATTCACCCAACCTCTTCCTGGGCAACTTTTTTTTTGTTTCCCTGGATAAAAAAAGTCCTCAAAGGGAAACATTTTGCCAATGTGGGAGAAGTGAAACAAAAAATAGCAGAGGCACTAACAGGCATCAAAATCAACACATTCAAAAACTATTTTGAGCAATGGAAAAACCATCTCTATGGTGTATTGCATCAAATGGATAGTACTTTCAAGTTGACTGAAGTTTAAACACATGATTTTTAATAAATAAATTCTGGGTTTTTTGGGTCTCCCTTTTCTCTTGCTGCTTTTAAGATTTTTTCTTTGTACTTAACATTTGGCATTTAATTATAGTGTGTCTTAGTGTGGGCCTCTTCATGTTCATCTTTTTGGGACTCTGTGCTTCCTGGACTTGTATGTCTATTTTCTTCACCAAGTTAGCGAAGTTTTCTGTGGTTATATTTTCAAATAAGTTTTCAGTTCCTTGCTCTGTCTCTTCTATTTCTGGCACCTTCATGATGCAAATGTTGGTCACTTGAAGTTATCCTGTAGGGTCCTACACTATCTTCATTTTGTTTTTGATTCTCTTTTCTTCTTGCTGTTTAAATTAGTTGTTTTTTGCTTCCTTATATTCCAGATTGATGATTTGATTTTTGACTTCATCTACTCTACTGTTGATTCCCTGTAAATTGTTCTTTATTTCAATAGTGTATCCTTTGCTTCTGACTGGATCTTTTTTATGCTGTTGAGGTTCTCACTAGGTTATAACCAGTGTTTTGAACTCTATCTAGTAGCTTGCTTGTCTCTATTTTATTTAGTTATTTTTCTGGAGTTTTGTCCTATTCTTTCATCTGGGCCATGTTTCCTTGTCTCCTTATTCTGGCAGCTTTCCTGTGTTTGTTTCTATGTATTAGGTAGAGCTGCTACATCTCCCAGACTTGGTAGAGTAGCCTAATGTAGTATGTTTCTTATAGAATCCAGTGGCACAGCCTACCGTATCACCCAAGCTGGGAGTTCAAGAGGTGCCCACTGTGGGCTGTGTACACCCTCCCATTGTAGTTGAGCTTTGATTGCCTTTGGCATGTCCAAGGTCAGCTACTGCCTGTATTCTGTTTGGGGTCTCATGGCATAAGCTACAGAGTGATCTGTAGAAGGCTGCCTCTTGTGCTGTGCTTGGAGGTGGCCAGGCAAGGCCAAGCTGTGAACCAAGGCCAGTTGCTGCTAGTGACAGGCCTGGGGCAACTTAGCAAGAGGTATGGGACTCACTGAGGCCATATGCTGCTTGTTTGAGAGACTTTAGGAAAATCTGTAGCATGGGCCAAGATAAGTCACTTGTATGAAAAAGCCACTGGAAACAGCTAGGGTGGGCTTGAAGTTTGGGGATTAAGGGTTGGCTTCAAGGAATCACCTCAGGGAATCACCAGGGTAAACAGTGTGAGCTAGGTTGATGGAGTCTCAGATATGGTACCTGCCTGCTGGCTCTGTGGCTTTGTTGGGGGAGGGCTCAGAAAAGGAATAATGGTCTCTGCCAACACTTCAGCTTGGGAGAAAGCTCTGCCCTACCCCCACTCCCAATTTCTTGCCCTGATGTCTGACAATCCATTTCCTTCCCATATGTCTGATGCATTTCAATATGCTGCTCTAGTGCTGGAGCTCAGAGGGTGTGAGTCTGAGTAAGTCTGTCCTTGGGCTTATTAAGAGGAATTGCCTGGAGTTCCAGAAGTTTATGTCTTCTACAGTGTCATGAGCAAATGTTTCATAATATAGTTTCCTATAATTCAGCTTCCAGCCTTTGTCCCTGACCAGAGGCGTTGGGCCGCCTATACAGCCACCAGCCCTATAGGCTTCATTAGCATCAAGGAATAACAGTGAGTCAACACAGTTGATTATGCTATTCACTTAGCTTTTATTAATGCAGATCCAATCCAAATCTATAATAGCTCAGTAACAATTTAACGAGCCTGAGTCTCAAGAATCCAAATCAGGTCCAATTCTGGGAGGCAGCTGGTCAGCGTCTTGCAAGGCAGTCAACAGGGCCTTCAGACTCAGCTAGAGGAGGGTTGATTAGAGCAGTGGGGTGTCTCTGAGCTATCTCAGCTTCTTTCAGCTGTCTCAGCAGTCTGTTCGAAGACTTTTGCTTTCATACTCTTGTATGATGCAACGTTGCATCAGCCTCTGATTAATACATGTTGTTTTGTACAACCTCGAAAGGCACGTGTGGTTTATGTACTGTGCTTGCTCGGAGAGGGTGCTGTTTATTCTTCAGGTAAGCACATGTTGTCTACTACATTGTACTATGTCATCCCTTAGAGTCATTGCTCTACTATGTATGCTGTAAACATGGCTTCCCTCGATGCCATCTCAGCTGACAGAACTGACTCCATCTTAATTCAGTCTTGCTCTCCACATACAGCCTCAATCGCCACTGGGTTATACCGCCAGAAGTTATGGAGACTTATCTTCATGGCACTGGTAGCCTGGTTTGGGGCTAGGACCCCTCACCCCTAAGATATCTCTCTCAATTTTTGTCTGCCACACGTGGGTATGGGACCAGCTCATTCTGCATTGCTGCCCCTCCAAGCAGTTTTGATGTGGTTTCTTCTTTAATTCTATAGTTATAGGACTTCCATCCAGCTTGATTTCTGTGATTCTGAATGATGGTTGCTCTATAGTTTAGTTGTAATTTTGGTGTGGTTGTGTGAGAAGGAGAGCTGTGTTTTTGGAACTGTGTCACTTTTGATCCATCATTTTTTTCTGATTACCTCTGGCATCTTCAGGTTCTGTGCTGACTTGCTTAAGTAATGCCTTTCATTTGATACCTCAATTCAGCATACACAGGGCTTGCACCTTAATCTTCTCTTGCTGGAGAACAAGAGAGCACTTCACTGGTGGACAGGCAGTACTAGACTCTCACTTGCATCCCCTGCAGGTCTGGCCCTACTGTGGGGGAACTTTGTCCATCAGAGCTCTCCTGGCTGCCACGGATGAGAATTACTCTATCAAGACATGATCTGCTTGGGGAGGAAAGGCTGACCAGTTTCTCAGAGGACAAAGGTGTCAAGCCCCTCTGTTGATGGGCTTTTACTGAGTTCAGCTTGTATAAGGATGCATATCAAAGAAAGGAGGTACAGTTTACAGATAACATTTCTGGGATCATGGGGGTCCTTTTGAGTCAGGGTCTTGTAGACAGGGTGATGCCAATTAGCTGTAAAACCTGGGGAAACAAACTTACTTTGTGCTTGAACCTTTAACATTTAAATTGAGGACATTCTTAGCAAAGCAGGTTCACAGGACTTTATACATTCTTTCTTAGGCCTGATCACCCCTCTCTGGGAACCGCCCATTCCGGCACAGGGCTGCATCCCCCTTCAGCATCGTTTAAGGCTTGAATCAGGTTGGGAAAGCAAGGCAGCCAAGAGATTAGGCGACTTTTTACAGATACAATAAGGACTCAGGCTTTGATAAAGCCGAGGGGCGAGGGTCTTTTGTCCCTCCTCCACAATCCCCTAAGTCCTTCCCTGATGGCCCCTTCGAGACTGTGCCTGTCTTAGGTTGTTCTTCCCTTAAGGAATCTTACCCGTCATTGACTATCCAGCCATCTTCCAGGAGCCAAGCAGGGAGAAGTAAAGAGGGCAGAGGCTGAGCCCCTGCCAGGAGGATACATTTTGTCTCCTTAGTGGCTTGTGGTCCCAAGGTCCCCTAGCCATGGGGCTTTTTCACCTGTTGACACAGTTATAGCTTCTGAGCCCAGGCAGGACGGTTCCCAATACCCCATCCTCATGATCAGAGCAGAGAAGCTGGCAACAGAATGAAAAGGCCAAGATATGCAGAGTTAAAGGTGAATTATGTGTTCTCTAGCCCCAGGTACTTTATTTTAGAATAGCATGTTCCAGAATGTTCTCAAGCACACTCCATAGGGGACTTTTCCATAAGGAAAGCTGCCTGTTACTCCCTGCTGGAGCCCATGGAAACATTAGCAGCCTACAGGCTTTGGGAAGGATTGCCTTGAAGAGACCTGTGTACCCTTGTTCAACCAGAATTTTTCAAATGCCTTTGACCATGGGTCTTTTGTCCCTTACTCTTAACTTCTCTCCACTTTGGGAGATGCTTTCTTTAAGGAGAAGTCCTGAGCAGGGATTCAGGCACATGGATAAGACTAGATAGGACAGATCACATCTGGAGGGCAGGGTAGAGGCATGGTCATGTGCCAGGCAGAATGGAGACAGAGTTCTAGAAACAGATTTGTAACAAGTTGACCAGATGCAAAGCAGGCTCCAGAATCTGGGCTCCTTAATTTCTTTCTGACTAGGGAAAGGAAGACTAGAATGGGAGAGAGGGGAAACAAGAGGGAGAAAGTGGAAGGAAAATTACTCTATCTATCAAGTACCTGTTATGAGGCAATTTACATATAAGGCAGATATTATCACCATTTTACAGATGAAGAAACTGAGGCTCACAGACCTCTGTTTGGCAAATTTCCATAGCATCTGTGTCAATGACATGAACCTGCTATGGATACTCCATAAACCTGTCACAGTGAGGAGAATAAGATTCTGAAATCAGAACGCCCACCTAGCCTTAAATCTTTTCTCTGTAGAGACTGTCATGTAAAGACCATCTTCTGGGACTAGCCAGTTTGATTTGGTACCTGTTCATAGTACTCTCTAAATTTAGGAAATGAGCAGATTATTAAAACAAGGTTAAAATTATAGCTGGGAGCCAAATTGATCGTGGAAAAGTGGAGGTTAAACATTGTGTGGGAGGAGTGAGGTTGGGGAGCTCACTATAACCAGCACAAATAATATTTGAAGGCATAGGTAGGTTTTGCTGTGGTTTAACATTTTACAAATGGTATTTCCTGTCACATAGCTGAACTAAATACCACACATGTTTGTGATTAAATATTATGGACTGCAGGACATATGTGTTAATAATACATCCAGTACATGTAGTGGGCGCTTCTGTGAGCTAAGGTGAGAGCATACTTTGCAAACATTTTCACTTCATTTAGGGTTTCGTGTTGCCTTATGATTATTTCTGTTTCCAACTTTTAGTTTCCCCTTTAAAGGAAAGCCTTCTATAGGGATGATATTTTAAATACTTTCATAGCAAACCTTTAAGAAAATTCTTCATGGATGCATTGTACACTGGGCCTTCCCTGACTTTGGCTTTGTTTCTGAGGTATACATCCCAGAATAACAAGGAAGGTAACTTTTGCAGACCTCTAACCATACAAAACAATAGGGAGGCTTTGTAAATACAGTTCCAGTCTAGTTTCAGTGTGGTGGTTAAGGAGTCCAGCCCTGGGGAGAATCAGAGAATTCCTTATTTGGGGGACAGCCAAGGAAACCACACAGATACTGACATGAAGACATTCTTTCTCTAGATTATGCAGCATTGTTAGAGAGCAGAAAAGTCACAGGCATAAAGGACCAAATTCAGCTTCTGCAAAGGCGAGGGCGTTGCTGAGGGTCCAGATGTGTTCATGAGGCTTGAGTAGGAGTCAGCTCGACAACGACAGCTCTGGTGGGGCTGATACCAGGAGACTGCTGCTAAATGTGATGAGGCTTCCCTGAGCTCTCTCTGCTGAATACTCCTCTAGCATCAGGCCGCCCCGAGCCTGGCAGGTGCAGGGAAGCCAGACCCTGGAGTCATCCGACAGGGTGCTGTTTTCCACAGGTAACATGATGAAGTAGGACAGCCTTCAGTTGCAGATAATCTGGAATGCTGATTCAGCAACCAAATGCATCTAATCTGATTTTGACAATCTGCAGGGTAAGGTAGAACTTGATATTTATACTTTGTTTGAATGGTTTCTGGAGAAAAGCAAAGAAAAACTGCAAAGGACAGCAGAAGTAGACACTTGAGAATAGAGGAGTTTGGGGGTTGGCATAGGAGGAAGGACAATGCAGGGAGTTACACAAAGTTTGGGGAATTAGTCTACCAAGACTGCCACTTGAAGAGCAGGTGGCCCCTAAATGCATTTGTTGGGCAGCAAGTCTGAAAAACTGTTCATCACTAAGGGTGGGCTGGCCAGTGGATGCAGACAAGAAGGGACAGGAAATAGGGCACGCTGAGTGAGGAAAGCCAGTCTTAGAATTGACCCAAATTGATAATGAGCTGTTGTTGTTCTTGAGCACTCATGGGGACGCCTGTCTCAGAGTTTGCCTTTCCCACAGTCTGGGGTGTCTAGGCAGCAGATACATGTGGTGGGCTTTGTGAAGAAATAGGTTCTTCTCAGGTGAGAACAGAATCCTTCCAGTTTAGAGAGTTCCCAGCACCAGGAAATGGTGGTCTGTACCCTGGAGCTTCCTCCTTAGTGAAGTGTGGAGGGGTGGAAAGGACTTGCAAGTGGCAGTTAGGGCACTAACACAGTCTGTCATCAGATCTTTTGGGGTCTTTGGGGTGATGGATGGTGTCAAACATGGGTTTTGGGGTCAGACAGACCTGGTTAGAGTCCAGGTCTGCCTAACCAAATGGGTGACTTAAGGCAAGTAGCTTAATTTCTCTGAGCCTTATTTTCCTCTTCTACAAAATGATAGGGTTGTGAGAATTAAATGAGACCATGCACCTGTGGCACTTAGCATGCCAAGTGCACATGGCACCTGACGAATGTTTGTCGGTGTGGTTAATTGAACAGAATACCTCCGATTTCTGCCTAACTCTAAAGTTCAGTGATTCTTTGAACTGGGGAGGGCAGTATGAGTTACTTTATGGAAAACTGAATAGACTAGTTAAATTATTCAATCAAAAATTTATTGAGTTGCATACTCATGTCAGACATTTGTAGGCAGTGTGGAAAATGCCGTAATGAATGAGACATGATTCCATCCTGAAAAATTCTGACTCTCAAGGAATATATGAAATTTTTTCTATGATAACTTGAAAATTTTTACTCCAAAATCCTTTTTGGTGAGATCATTTTTCATACCAGTGCTTCTTATTCATAAGGCTTATTGCAAGTAATCTGCAATATTATTAATATTGAGGGTATTGCTATTTGTGAAAGATTTCATTTTTAAAATAATTTAGAATAAGTTTATTATAATCTCCATAATACTTTTAAAGAATTCCAGTATGATTTCTTAAGTGGAGAAAAGGGGTGGAATGCAGTAATTGCATGTAAGTGCAGCCTTTCTCCTGTTGGCTGTGGCCTGGGCCCCTCCTTTGCTGATCCAACAGTTAGCATGTGGGGATAATTAATTATTTTAAGGCTCCCCTAAACATTTTTGGGTGTTGTTAAACTCTGGGTACATCCAAGAGAATGTGGTAGGCTTTGGGATGCCATCTGTCACATGTGTTGAGATAAGAGGTTGAAAACCAAGGTCTGCCTATATCCTTGTTATTCCCAGTGTGCGTAGGCCTGTGCATTTGCTTTCAATTTGGTCTTGAGTTCATGTATTCTGCTGCTGCTTTGAAAATATGGAGGCAAAAAGAATGTCTAGTAGTCTTAAGGGGAAACAAACACTCCCCTAGAAATCTTTAAGCCTCAGAAACTGATTTCCAGAAATTTCTACCATAATACATTTTCCTTTTCTTCTTTAAAAAAGATTTTATTTATTTATTGTTAGAGAGAGAATAAGGGAGGGAGAAAGAGAGGGCGAGAAACATCAGTGTGTGGTTGCCTCTCACGCACCCCGTACTGGGGACCTGGCCTGCAACCCAGGCACCTTCTCTACCTGGGAATTAAACTGGTGACCCTTTGGTTCACTGGCTGGCACTCAATCCACTGAGCCACACCAGCCAGGGCCATTTTCCTTTTCTGTCTGGTAGGACTCAGGGATCTCTGGGAGGTGCAGATACATATTTAGATCTTACCCCATTTGCAGTACAGAAAAAAAAAACAATACTGCAGTTAAATAGATGCTGCTGCTTGAATAGTTTTAGATTCCAAAGTCTTGAAGTAGATGGGGTGAATTTGCAGATGACTAAAAGAAGACACATTCCAGACCCCTAGACCCTGAGCTTTCTCATCACTCCCTGAGACCCAGTGGACCTTGGACAGATCAAGGTTCTTGACAGGATGTGGCCCTCTGTCCCTGCTGAGGGTGGGGATTGGTTAGGAGGGAAAGAAAGAGAAAGTGCTGGATAGAATTGATTCTGGTTGTTCACTTTGGGAAAACTGGTTGCTCTTTTGAGACTAGACTAGAAAGATGAGGTCATAGAGAGGGAAGGGGCAAAAGAGGTAACAGAGAAATGGAAATTGGTGTAAAAAGGATTGATAAAGAAGGGCAGCAAGAGGGGTAGAGAAAAGGAGAAAGAGGAGCAGAGCAGGAAACAAATCTACCCTTAACCTTGGAGCTGCAGTCTCAGGCATTCACTTCAGAACAGCATCTAAGTCCTTCCTTTTACACAGGGTCAAAGGTTTGGGCTCTTGGGCACAATACAGAATTCTGTTTGGTTGCATTTAACTCACATCACATTTGCTGAGTGCCTCCTATGGAAGAGTATTGCAAAGGGGGAAGAGCGCTTTGCATAGATTTTTGCACTCAAGATAGGAGATATTTTGCAAGTTGTGCTTTCCAAAGTTCGGGGGTCATTTAAAAAGTAATGAGCTTGATTTCTTTATCTGGTTTATGGAAATTATTTTTTCCCATAATAAGCAAAAGCCCTGAAGAAACCAATATCCCTATTCCAAATTTCGAAGCTGCCAGTGGAAAAGATAAGGCAAAATGCTTGGTATAGATCAGAACAGGAGTCAGTCTGAAGCTGAATTATTTTTTCTCTTGGTTTTTAATTCTTTTTCTTTTTAATAAACCCTACTAACGGAAACATTTATGTGATATTTCATCCTACACAAAGAGTTATTTTGGCTGGATTTCTTCTGAAGAGGGTGAGATGGGATGGGTTAATACGTCCTGCTGCTGAGTCCCAGCCTCCTGGGCTGCTGGCAGAGTCCCCTCCTCACTGCTCTTCCTGCCCGGAAGGGAAAGTCCTTTATGGCAACTCCAGCCCCAGGGCAGTGACAGTGAAATGCCCTCCAGAGAGCCAGCTGGCCTGCGCTGCTGCTCCACTGTGTGCTTTTGTGCCCTCAGGAATGTGCGGATTTAGCAAATGACAACATGGAACAAGCCCTGTCCTCAGCCCTCCCTTTGTGTTGGCCCTTTTCCAAGCTTGAATAACTGCATTGGTTGAGCCTTCATTATCCACAAGGGGAGGTGAGCAGGCAGGCTGGAGGGAGAAAAATAGCCTTTCTCATGGCCTTTATTCCAGCAGGCTTTGAGTTTTCATACCAGTAGATCTTAAGGAGTTTTACTTTCTGTCAGTTTGGAAGTTTGGTAAAAAATTCCCAGTGGTAACACAATTTCTGCTTTTGAAAGAAAATTCAACTGGATGTCAATTACTGTAGCGCTGTTGTGGAACTGGAGAGAAACTCAGAGATGATTCTAGTCTAATCACTGCATGTCCAGAGCGAGTGGCAGGGCTTATACCCGACCCTGGGTTATAGCCAACCCTGGGTCACTGCTGGGTTCTGTACAGCTCATTACCTCTGATGTCATTAGAATAATTTCAATAATTTATGTTGTATTAGATTTGCATGAAGTGACCTATGGTCAAATTTACCTAGGTTCTTTCCAAACCTAGGTAAATATACCCGAGAGAAACAATTACGTGCAAAAAACTTATACACAAATGCTTGTAACAGTATTATAATAGTCAAAAAAATAGAAACAAACCAGATATTTGCCCATCAACTGATGAATGAAATCTGGGGTATCGTCACAATGAAATTTCATCAGCCACAAAAAGGAATGAAGTACTGTTTGATATGCACTACAACATGGATGGACTTTGAAAACGTTATGCTAAGTGAAAGAAGCCAGATGCAAAAGTACGTATGTTGTAGAGAGTCTTATTTATATGAAATATCCAGACTAGACAAATTCAGAAAAATAAAGTAGATTAGTGGCTTCCAGGGTTTGGGGTAGGGAGAAAATGGGGAGTGACTGCTAATGGGTACAGGGTTTATTTGCGGGGGGGTGATAAAAATGTTCTGGAATTAGAGAGTGGTGATGGTTGCACTACTGTTAATGTTGAATACCACTGAATTTTCTTTTTTTTTTTTTTTTAAGTGAATTTTAGCCCTGGCTGGTGTGGCTCAGTGGATTGAGTACAAGCCTGTGAACTGAAAGGTTGCCAGTTCGATTCCTAGTCAGGGCATACACATGGGTTGTGGGCCAGGTCCCCAGTTGGGGGTGTGCGAGAGGCAACTGATCAATGTATCTCTCACACATTGATGTTTCTCCCTCCTTTCCCCTCTCTGAAAATAAACAAATAAAAAATTTAAAAAAAGTGAATTTTGTGCACATGAATTGTATATCAGTAAAGCTATTATTTAAAAAAAAATCTTAGTTCTGCCTTTTAACCAGTTGAGTGACTTTAGATAATGACTCTAAACCCAAATAATCTCTGTTGTGAAATGGGAATAATGATACACACCTTTCAGGGTTGTTTTGATAAATGAGATCATTAATTTGAAAATGCTTTTAAAGTATAAATATCACATACTTGGGGGCTGTCAGTGGGTTAAAGTTCCATATACATTGGGTTTTATCTGTTCCTCCTGTATTTTCTAGAGCACTAACAAGGTCTGGCTACATAATAATCATTCAAATAAAGACTTTTTGAAGTGATTCAAAGTGTTGCAGTTAATAAAAACAACAATTTTTGGAACAGATTTTTAAGTGTGTGGCAGAGTATTGTTAACTAGATGCACTTTGTTGTACAACAAATCTCCACATGTTTTATATTGGCATGACTAAAACTTCATATTCACTGAACAGCAACACCCCTTTTTCCACCCCCCACCCCACCACCCCAGCCCCTGGTAACCACCATTCTACTCGCTGCCTCTGTAAGTTGGACTACAGTAATGCTCTGCTGAACAGTGGGGATGTGTTCTGAGAAATGTTGCTAGGCGCTTTCATTGTTGTGTGAACATCACAGAGTGTACTTACAAATACCTGGATGATGCAGCCTGCTGCACACCTAGACCATGTGGCAGAGCCAATGCTCCCAGACTGCAGGGCTGTATGGCACGTTTCCGTACACAACAACCCCAGCTGAAATCAGGTACAGCAGGAAGTGATGCAGTTGAGAGTCGGGGTGAATAGGAGATGTATGAGCCTGCTGCTGGCAGGTTTTACAATAAAAAGTTTTTAATAAGTAGAAAGAATACATTCAAAAATAGTGATAAAAAGTATAGTATAAACAATACATAAGCCAGTGGCATAGTTGTTTGATGTCATTGTTAGGTATTCTGTACTGCACTACGTAATGGCATGTGCTGTCCAGCTGGCAGCACAGTGGGTTTGTTTACACCAGCATCACCACCAACACGTGGTAA
Organism: Anoura caudifer; assembly: GCA_004027475.1. NCBI lineage: Eukaryota > Metazoa > Chordata > Mammalia > Chiroptera > Phyllostomidae > Anoura > Anoura caudifer. The sequence goes on from PVKU01006059.1 coordinate 32,346, forward strand.
TCTGTTGTATCCATGACAACAGCTACCAAGTCACTAGGCAGTTAGGCATTTTTTAGCTCCATCATAGCACCATGGTCATATATGTCATCTGTCATTGACTGAAAAATCATTATGTGCTGCTTGACGATACTTTGGATACCTCACGTAAGTGGACTCATACGATATTTGTCCTTTTGTGACTGGTTTACATCACTTATTTTATATAATGTCTCTGTTTGAGGTTCATCCCTGTTATTGCATGTATCCAAATTTCCTTCCTTTTTAAGACTAATACTCCATTGTATATATATATACATACATTGTATGTATATATACCACATTTTCTTTATCCATTCATTGGATGATGGACATTTTGGTTGTTTCTACCTGTTGGCTATTGTGAGTAATGCTGCAATGAACATGGGAGGGCAAATATCTCTTTGAGATCCTGTTTCAATTATTTTGGGTAAATATCCAGAAGTGGAATTGCTGGATCATATAGATAGTTCTATTTGAAAAATTTTGAGGAACCTCTGTATGGTTTTTCATTTCCCAAAAGTGCATAGGGGCTCCTGTTGCTCTACATCTTTGCCAACAACTTGGTTTTTTGTTTGTTTGTTTTGTGCTTTTTCTTTCTTTTCTTCTTTTTCAGTAATGACCATCCTAATAGATGTAAGAAGAGTTTTGATTTGCATTTCCCTGGTGATTAGTGATGTTGAGTATCACTTCATGTACGTGTTGTCCATTTGTGTGTCTTCTTTGGAGGAATGTCTGTTGCCCATTTTTAAGTTTGGTTATTTGTTTGTTTTTTTGTTACTGAATTGCAAGAATTCCTTATATATTTTGGATATTAAACCTTTTATCAGATATATGATTTGCAAATATTTTCTCCCTTTCCATAGGTTGCCTTTTCACTCTGTTGATTGTTTTCTTTGGTATACAGAAGATTTTCAATTTGATGTAGTTTCACTTGTATGTTTTTGCTTTTGTTGCTTGTGCTTTTGGTGTCAAATTTAAGAAATCATTGCCGATACCAATGAAGCTTTTCCGCTATGTTTTCTTTTCAGAGTGTACAAGGCCTCCAGCTTTGTTATTTTTTTTCAAGATTGTTTTGGCTATTCAAAATCCTTTGAGATTCCACATTAATTTAAGGATTGTTTTTCCTATTTCCACACAAAAAAATGTCATTGGGATTTTGATAGAGATTGCATTGAATCTGTAGCTTGCTTTGGGTAGTATGGGCATCTTAACAATATTAAGTCTTCCAATCCATGAACATGGGATGTATTTCCATTTATTTGTGTTTTTAATTTCTTTTAGCAATAATACTTTGTAGTTTTCAGTGTACAAGTCTTTTTCCTCTTCAGTTAAGTTTATTCCTAAGCATTTTATTTTATTGATGCTATTGGAAATGGGGTAAATTTCTTAATTTCTTTTTTTGGGTTGCTAATTGCCTGTGTATAGAAATGCAAGCGATACTTGGATATTGATTTTATATGCTACAACTTTGTTGAATTCATTTATTCATTTATTCATTTATTCATTTTGTGTGTGTGTGTGTGAAATCTTTAGAATTTTCTATGTATGAGAGCATACCATCTGTAAGCAGATACAATGTAACTTCTTTTCTGATTTGGATGCCTTTTATTTTATTTTTCTTACCTCATTGCTCTGGGTAGGACTTCCAGTACTGTGTTGAATAGAAGTAGCAAGAGTGGACATCCTCTCCTTGTTCTTGGGCTTAGAGAAAAAGATTTCAGTTTTTCAACATTGAATATTAGTTGTAGGCTTTACATATATGATTTTTATTATGTTAAGGTAGTTTCCTTCTATTCCTAGCTTGTTGAGTGGTTTCTTATCATGAAAAGGTGTGGAAATTTGTCAAATGCTTTTTCTGTATCATGTGATATTTATCATTTGTTCTGTTAATGTGGTATATCACATTGATTGATATTTCATATATTGAACATCCCAGGAATAAATCCAACTGGATAATGGCGTATGATCTCTTTAATCTGCTGCTAAATTTGGTTTGCTAGTATTTTGCTGAGTATTTTTGCATTTATATTAAAAATAGTAGTTTTCTTGTAGTGACTTTGGCTTTAGTATTAGAATAATCCTGACCTCATAAAATGAGTTTGGAAATGTTTCCTCCTCTGAGGTTTTTTGGAAGAATTTGAGAAGAGTTAGTGTAAGAATTCTTTAAATGTTTAAGTAGAATTCTCCAGCAAAGTCTAGGCTTTTTCTTTTGGGGGAGGTTTTGAGTTCCAATTCAGTCTCCTTACTAATTATAGGTATAGATCTGCTCATATTTTCTATTTGTTTTGGTCAGATCTTGGTAGATGTTATGTTTCTAGGAATTTATACATTTCTTTTGGGTTAATCAACTTGTTTGCATATAATTGTTCACGTAGTCTCATAATGATATATTTTTAAATATTTTGTTTATTTATTTTTGGAGAGATGGGGAAGGGAGGGAGAAAGAGAGGAAGTGAAACATCAATGTGTGGTTGCCTCTAGCACATCCCATACTGGGGATATGGCCTGCAACCCAGATATGTGCCATGACTGGGAATCAAACCGGCGATGCTTTGGTTCACAGGCCTGTGCTCAATCCACTGAGCTACACCAGCCAGGGTCATAATGATATTTTTGATATTTCTGTGACATCAGTTGTCATGTCTCCTTTCATTTCTTTCCTTTTTTTAAAAAAAGATTTTATTTATTTATTTTTAGACAGAAGGGAGGGAGAAATAGAGGGACAGAAGTATCACTGGGTGGTTGCCTGTCAAGCACCCCCTACTGGGGACCTGGCCTGCAACCCAGGCATGTGCCCTGACTGGGAACCAAACGGGCCACCCTTTGGTTCACAGGCTGGTGCTTAATCCACTCAGCCACACCAGCCAGGGCTCATTTCTGATTTTGAGTATTTTTCCCCTCAATCTAGCTAAAAGATTGTTAATTTTGTTGATTTTGATTTTTTCAAAAATTCAACTCTTAGTTTTATTGATATTTTTCCTATTTTCTATTGCCTATATCATTTCTGCTCTAATACTTATTCTTTTCTTCCTGCTTACTTAGAGCTCAGTTGCTTTTTTTCTAGTTCTTTAAGATATGAAATTTAGTTTATTTTTGAAATTTTTTAAAAAATGTGAGCGTTTAGCACTATAAACACCCTTCTTAGAACCACTTTTGCTTCATCCTATAAGTTTTGGTATACCATGTTTTAATTTTTTGTTTGTCTCAAGATATTTATTTTCTAATTTTGTTTTGATGTCTTCTTTGACACATTTTGTATTACTTAATTTTTACATATTTGTGAATTTTCCAGTTTTCGTTCTGCTATTGACTTGTAGTTGTTGTTTTTTCTATTATGTTGGAAAAGATACCTGGTATAATTTCAATCTTAAATTTGTTAAGACTTATTTTGTGGCTAACTTGTGATCTATCCTTCAGACTGTTCTGTGTGTGCTTGAGAAGAATGTTTTATTGCTGTTATGTGGAATGTTCTGTATAGGTGTGATACATCCATTTGATCTATAGTGTTGTTCAAGTCCTCTAATTCCTTATTGATACTCTTTCTGGATGTCCTATCTATTATTGAAAGTGGTGTATTGAAATATCCTGTTATTGTGTTCCTATCTATTTCTCCATTTAGTTTTTTAATGTTTGCTTTATATATTTGGGTGCTCTGGTGTTGAATTTATATATACTTGCAATTGTTATATCTCTGGTGAGTTGACCCTATTATTATTATATAATGTCCTTCTTTGTCTCTTGTGACAGTTTTTGACTTTGAGTTACTTTGTCTGATATTAATATGACTATCCCTCCTCTCTTTTGATTTCTATTTGCATAAAATATCTTTTTCTATCCTTTTACGTTCAGCCTATGTGTGTCCTTAAATCTAAAATGAGTCTCTTGTCACAGTATATGGTTAGATATTATATTTTAAATCCATCCAGTCATCTAAAGTGTTATAGTTTTAAAGCATTTCTTTAAACTCAGTTAATCTGTAAATATTGGTGCTTTTAAATCCAAGTATTTCTCAGAACTAAAGACCACTAGTCACTTGAATTTTTTCCCGTCATTTTGTATTCTTATTTTCTTTTTCTCTTTTAACAGAGACAACACATCTGACTCATTGACAAGATCACAATCTGATTTCAAAGATGTGTTCTACAAACCCAGGCAACTGGGTCACATTTGATGATGACCCCGAATTTCAGACTTCTCAAAGGTCAAAGAATTTACCTCTGGAAAATCAAGGCATCTGTAGGCCAAATGGACTTAAGCTGAACCTTTCTGGTCCTAAGGAATTTCCCAGTGGATCTTCCTCCACCAGTAGTACCCCTCTCCCCTCACCCATCATAGACTTTTACTTCAGTCCAGGACCTCCAAGTAACTCTCCTCTTTCTACACCTACCAAAGACTTCCCGGGAATCCCTGGCATCCCCAAAGCAGGGACTCATGTGCTCTATCCTATTCCAGAATTAGCTTTAAACAGTCCACTCACAACACCGGGAGCAGATTCTTCCTTATCGCCTACTCAACCAACCTGTTTATCATATGCTTCCTTACCCAGTGACCACTCATGTCCACATCCAGCTCCCCAAGTGGGTCTTCCAGATGAAGTTAGTTCTCCACAGACCGAAAGCCTGGGGTTCCAGAATGATGCTCTCCAGTTTCAGTGTTTCCGGGAGGACTGTGCCTTTTCAAGTCCATTTTGGAAAGAAGAAGGCAGTGCTTCCCAGGTCAACTTTGACCCTCCAGGAAGCAGAAAAGTGTTCCCATTAAGAGACAAAGAAATGACAATTGATCAAAAAAGCCTAAACCAGTGTTCGCTCAACTACATCTGTAAGAAGCTTGAACATCTGCAATCAGCTGAGAACCAAGATTCATTTGGAAATTTGTCTATGCAATGTCTCTATGCTGAAGACAACACCTCTTCCTTTGTTCCCCACACTCTTTTCAGGAGTCAGCCCAAAACCGGATGGTCTTTCATGTTGAGAATTCCCGAGAAGAAGAACATGATGTCCTCCCGTCAGTGGGGACCAATTTTTTTAAAAGTCTTGCCTGGAGGAATTTTGCAAATGTATTATGAGAAGGGGTTAGAAAAACCATTTAAAGAGTTACAGCTTGATCCACAATGCAGACTTTCTGAACACAAAATTGAGAACTTTAGTGTAACAGGAAAAATCCATACTGTGAAGATTGAACATGTGTCTTACACAGAAAAAAGAAAATACCATTCTAAGACAGAAGTTGTTCATGAGCCAGACATAGAACAGATGCTAAAGTTGGGGTCCACAGAGTACCATGACTTCCTCGACTTTCTGACCACTGTGGAGGAGGAGCTGGTGAAGCTGCCAGCTGTTTCAAAACCAAAAAAGAACTATGAGGAACAAGAAATTTCCCTTGAAATTGTGGACAACTTTTGGGGTAAAATCACCAAAGAAGAAGGAAAACTGGTTGAAAGTGCTGTGATAACTCAAATCTCTTGCCTCTGCTTTGTGAATGGAAACACGGAATGCTTTTTAACATTGAATGATCTTGAGTTGCAGAAGCGAAATGAACACTATTTTGAAACAGACCCAGAAAAGAAGGGGATTGATATTCTTGAATATCATTTTCATAAGTGTGTGAAAGCACAAGAGTTTGAGCAATCGAGAATCATTAAGTTTGTACCCCTGGATGCCTGCCAGTTTGAGCTGATGCGTTTCAAGACTCTGTATGACGGGGAGGATCTCCCCTTTTCCCTGAAGTCCGTGGTGGTTGTCCAGGGGGCATATGTGGAGCTTCAGGCCTTTGTCAACATGGCCCCGTTGCTTCCAAGATCATCCCAGGCCAGTTCCTTGAGGTCCTGTGACAACATAATGATACACTTTCCTGTCCCATCACAGTGGATCAAGGCTGTCTGGACTATGAACCTCCAGAGGCAGAAGTCCCTGAAAGCCAAAATGAACCGCCGGGCATGTCTGGGGAGTTTACATGAACCTGAGTCTGAACCTGTCATCCAGGTCACTGCAGGGTCAGCAAAATATGAGAGTGCCTACCGGGCCGTGGTATGGAAGATAGACCGGCTTCCTGATAAACATTCAAGTAAATATTCAGCACCCCAAGTTGATTTTTATGTGAAATAGCTTCAATGTTTTCACCCTCCTCCTTGGATTGAAACCAGGCTAAGACAGATGGTAACTTCAGTCAGCTGAGGACATACTTTATACATTGCTTGGTGGGAAATGGAACATTTAGTTAAACAGCTGGCTTATTGCATCCTCTTGTGCTTATTTCTACCAGATAAGTTAACTTAAAATTTTTCTTAATGTCATAAATATCATCCTAGGCTAGGGTTTTGTTGCAGGTGGTGGCACCGAGGGAAAATTTGTAGTTGACTTCTTGACATCAGATTCCCTAATTAACCTTTAAAGATCTGTCATCCATATTCTTAGCCAGTACCTCTTCCTTTAGTTTTGCTCCGGGCTGTTTGTAGTAAGACTGCTTTTCACTGGGGGAGGTGAGGGAGGCGGGAGGAAATTCAGAAGAGGTGAGTCCAAGACAATGGCAGATAACCTGTGGGCCTGGGGAAAAGGAAGGGGATGGGAGGAGGCAGGCTCTCTGGCTTTGGGGAATAGGTGGGCAATGGTGCCATTAGCTGAGGTAGCCTGGGATCCTTGTCATCACTCTTCCTCTTAAAATCTGTCTGTTTTCCAGGCCTGGCTGCCTGTCAAGAGTCCATGGAATTATTAGGGCTTTAAAATCATCATACCCATATTTAGGGCCCTTCCCAGCCATAATTGTCTGGTCAGGGGAGGCCCAGGTATGGGTGCTAGTGAAAGGCTCTCTCAGGCAGCCAGGGTTGAGAACTACTGACCTGGGCCTATGACCTGGGGTTGGGAACTACTGACCTATGGAACTTATTATGGTCCCCTAGGCAGAGATCATTGCACCTGGCACTGTCTATCACTGTTTCTCCTGGAGCTCTGTTTTGCCCTCAGACCTGTATTTACTAGCAGTTGAGCTCACTAAGAACAATTACAATAGTGGGTATTCCCGGAAAGGTGGCTGAACTTGATCTTGGTCTTCAGGATTCTTTTTGAAGACTTTCATAGCATCAGGCCCACACAGAACAACATTTTACAAGCATTCCAGTGATAATTGACCAAGCAAATGCTTTGGGATCAAAGCTGCTTTGTTCAGATCAGGTCCGCGTGCAGAGAGGAGACTCAGGGGAAAGGCAGGTAGTCTGTGGCAGGTAGAGTCTGGAGGGCACGGCATGGCTCTGAGGCAGATGGGATCCTGTGGTCCTTGTCTTGTAGCTTCTCCACTGTGGGGGTGGGGGAGTGAGTGCAGACAGTGAGAGGGTGCCTGGCCACTTGCCTCTGGAGAAGCATAGAAATAGGGAGGTTGGGCTGAGGGGGAAATCTTTGTCCTAAGCAGTGCTTCTTAAACTTGTGCGTGCACATGAATCACTTGTTAAATGTAGATTGTGATTCAACATGTGGGGCCTGATAGCTGTGTTTCCTGCCTGTTCTCAGGTGATGCCAGTGCTGCCGGCCCACAGACCATGCACAGAATAACAGGGTCTGAGACTGCATCTCTATTTTTCTAAATGATTTTTAAATTGATTGGGTGTTTAGAGCACTGTGGGTTTTTTAAAAAGTCTTTAAAATATTATGCTTACCAAGTTAGTTTCTGAAAAACCTATCCTGTTAGAAAAAATATTTAAACATGGAAAATGAAAGAGAATATAAGAACTAGTTTACTAGGTGCTAATTTACAAAAAAATTATGCCCTTCTTCCTGTGAATTTTTGAGATCAGGATTGACTTCTTTTTCACTTACACATGATTTCAAGGGAGGTGGGAAGGGCTGCTGGCCCCTTAAATGTCTCCTACTAGCACAGTATTCCTTTGGCAGGGAGCAGGTCTTTCATTTTGCAGCAAAGGTGGGCTTGGGCAAGTAGCTTAGATAGTTCATTCAGACTAAGGTGTGAAGGACAGACAGCAAAGGAGCAGTTAGGACAAGCTTTTGTGGGGGTTAGGGGGTGGGGTGGGAGGAGTGGGGGTTGGGAAAGAGAGGGGGTGGGGAAAGAAAGGAAGAAGAAAAGAGGGGAATGAAAGAGAGCTTTGTTAGCCAAGGGAGGTGCAGATGGTGACACGGAATTAGAAAGGGGAGTGCGAGTGGTAGAGGGTCGATTAACAAATATATCTCTGCCTTCCCAATTTTACTACTTTTTAGTATAATTTGCCTTTACTTTTCTCTTTGATTTTTCTGTCACCAGCAGCACATTGATTGCTTTTCCTCCTCTACATGTATCCTTCTCCTTCCATTCATACCCACCAGTTCTCAACAGTTCTGTTTCAGATGTGAAATATATTGGTTCAAGAGGGACCAGATAGCTACTGTAGTAGACCTAAGTAGATGTAATTTGCAGCCCCCACTTCCCCCTCCCCCATCTTGAGAGTTAGGGTGTGAGAGTAACAATTACCAAAGCCCAAGAGTGCCCCCTGCTGGTCAGTACTGAGATAAATTACATGATTTTCCTGTCTTTTATTACGTGTAAATTTGTCAAATACTGGCTGAGCTCCAAATATGCCTGACATTGTCCTAGGGACAGACATGATACCTCCCCTCATGGCTCCAAGTCTAAAGAGGGAATATATTATCAAACATTGTAGGGTATTTAGAGTTTTTAAGAGCCAGGGAAAATATGCCCGAAAACTTAAAGGAGCAGTTGTTTAGAAAAGCAAGTAGAAGGGTTTTGTTTCTAATATTTTTTAGAATATTAGGTCTTCAACTTGGGTAATTTTGATTGCAGAAGATTCCAAAACAGTTTTTGCCTTTAAAATGTGAATATCAGATTAGATCATCTCCAATGTAATTTTCAGCTCAAAAAATGTAGAGTTCACAGTCTTCATTAGCAGAATTATAGTAATTAAATAACAAATTGGATTTATAATCTAAGTGGATTAATTTTGCAAAGTAATCATGTCTCCCCCACATCCATCTATACCACTTTAACAGTGTACCACTGCTCTCTGGGTCTCCTGGCTGCTTTGTTTAACCCTCACAACAACCCTGTAAGGTTTATGTTATTATTACCAGCGCCATCACCCCCATTTTCAGGTGGGAAAACGGAAGCTTAGATCAAGTAACTTGCCTGGGATTATGCAGCTATTAAGTAGCACAGCTGGGACTGGACTCTTGGCAACTGGGTTCAGTGTTTGCGTTCTTATGCACTGTTCTGTCTTAAAAGGATGTAAGAGTTTCTGAATTAAGTTACATGAACTTAATGTATCCTTACTGCAGGCAGAAGACTAGAAATAGTAATGGATTGTGGAATCCCCCCCAGGCGGGTGTGAGCGTGAATAAAGTTTTCCCTTGCCTGCAGTGATCTGGGTAGCTTACAGCACCTCAGAGGCAGCTGTTGTCCTACCCTACTTGTAAGTAGAGGAGATGGTAATGAGCCTCTGTTGGTTAATTGATTGATAACTTTTCAAGGCCTTTTACAGCCTTAGAATTCTATTAGTCTCTCTACAAGAAACAGGTTGTAAGGAATGAAAGGCAATTTATCTTCTAAGAATTAAGTGAAATCCTTTAAACTCTTGTTTTTGTGCCTAAAGCTATATTCTGATGGAAATGTTCTTTCTGAAGCTATGTCAGTGCTATAGTAATTTAATACGGCTTTGAAATTACTGTCACCTCATACATTTACTGAAGTAAAGATAGCTTCATTGGATATGTAGATGTGCAAAATGCCACAGAATCATGAGACATTTAGGGTTACTACAGTGATTACAGTGAAAATATTTTTTTTACTCAATTCTCACACACATACACGTTACGTGATCACACTTAAAATTTTCGCATTTATCAGATAACACCTAATTTCAATGGTGTTTTGTTCAAATGGAATTCGCACTGCCCCAGTGCTAATGGAATTGCTTATTAAAGAGACGGATGCTTGCCTCTTAAGTTAGAGAGAAATGTTCAGTGGCCATTGAACTGCTTCAACTGACAGTGTGATTTTTTTCTTCAAGGTCCTGATCATCCCCATTGTTTGTCATACAAACTGGAACTTGGATCAGACCAAGAAATTCCCTCCGATTGGTATCCATTTGCTACTGTTCAGTTTGGGGTGCTTGACACCTCTGCCTCAAGGACGGAGGTCAGGTCTCTGGGGGTGGAGAGTGATGTCCAGCCACAGAAGCATGTTCATCAGCGAGCTTGCTACAACATCCAGGTACGCCATGAAGCCCCCTGGCTCGCGTTGGGGCTTCTAGAGCTGTGACCTGACTTGGTTTTGAATATTTGCTTTGCCCTCTTACGTGACCATGTACGTGTGTGAATGTGTGCGTGTTTGTATCTTTTCGACCTAGAAAAAAGCTCGACCATGGAAATTTGAGGGTCACTAGCGAGCCTAGTTTATCTACTCAGTTTTAGAGACTATTGGGAGCCTGAGCACACAGTGCCACATACTTAATTCAACTCTTAATGAAAGACAGGGCATTACAAATGAATTCACATTTCAGAAGCGTATTTATAATAAAAATTATGTTAGAATAGCATTTCCCAATGTGTGTTCTGTGGAACATGTATCCAAGAAAAAAATAAGTTTAGGAATGCCATGTACAATATTAATGTTAAATGAAGGCTCTGGAAGTCCTGCAATAAAGAAACTTGTTAACCTTAACCCAGTTTACCCCAAATTATTGATTAGGTTAAACATGTGTCAGTGTCTTCTGGAACTGCATTCTGTGAAACACCCCTCGGAAATGCGGAGTTACTCCACTGTGACAATTTTAAATGTTCACCATCATTGCTTCCACATTCTTTGGCCAGATGAATTAAAGAGTGACATCCATTTGCACCTGTTTCTAACCTGGCTTTCCTTCTCATCTTCAAAGTTAGTAGATGTAGAGATAACCTCTGCCATATATTTCTCATAATATCTTGAATTGGTGACATGTTACTGATTTTGTTTACAAACATATTTCATTAGAAAATATTTCTAGCCCTGGCTGGTGTGGCTCAGTGGATTGAGTGCTGGCCTGCAAATGCAAGGGTCACTTGTTCAATTCCCAGTCTGAGGTACATGCCTGGGTTGTGGGCCAGGTCCCCAGTAGGGGTTGTGTGAGAGACAACCACGCATTGATGTTTCTCTCCCTCCCTTCCTTTCTCTAAAAATAAATAAATAAAATCTAAAAAAAGAACCCCCCCAATACTGGATGAGAATAACAGAAAAACTGAAACAGCTATATTAATAATAAAAATTTAAAAAGAAAATATTTCTAAAGTTGAAAAATTACATCTCAAATAACAAGCAGGCGTTCTGTTTAGAATTTATATTTTTATGTTGCACACAAATAACATTTTATATTTTCTAATATCATTTTAAATCTACATTGCTTGAATCTCAGCTATCATTAATGCCATTCTGATTTTCCACTCATTTATTCCTATCAAAAATAGTGTGATTAGCCCTGGCTGGTGTGGCTCAGTGGATTGAGTGTGAGCTGCAGACCAAAGGGTCGCTGATTTGATTCCCAGTCAGGGCACATGCCTGGGTTGTGGGCCAGGTCCCCAGTAGGGCACATGTGAGTGGCAACCACACGTGGATGTTTCTCTCCCTCTCTTTCTCTCTCCCTTCCCTTCTCTCTAAAGATAAATAAATAAATAAAATCTTTAAAAAAAAGTAGTGTGATTATATGACATCATAAACACCTGGTGGTTCTATGCTATGTCAGGATTTTTCTTTATTTGGGGCCATCTGTTTAGAAGTGTGTATGTTTGGATCCAGTGATTTTTTTTTCATTGATAAAATTAATGATGGGTGGCTGTCCTGTGTAGCTCCTTGGGGACATAAGCACTTGCTCCCCCAGCAGCTGGGAATTGTCCTGGCTGAAGGAACCTCCAGATCCTGCCCCTTCCTGGGGCAGTTTTTGTCCCATGACTGGTGGATGCAGAGGTGTGAAGACCCTTTTGCTTCAGCTTGGGTAACTCTGCAGAGCCCTCTTAGCTACTTCAGCTATCCCTGGGGATTGGCTGAAGCCCTCATTGTGACCACATTGCAGCCGAGCTTCTCCCCTTTCCTGTGTTTCCTTTTCTCCCTCCCTTTCCTCAACAGGTGTCGACCCCAACAGCACTCCCCAGTAAACTTTCTGCACGCCAGTCTCCACCTCGGAGTTTGCCTTTGGGGCACCTGCCTGTATCACTGGGTATATAAGTACCAGGTGTGACTGAAATGTGGGTCAAGTGCATATGGAGTCTTCATTTATACCTAGTTTCCTATTCATGGGATGTGCCAGTTTCACATAGTTTTTGAGGACAGCTCCAAATTATGTAACAAAGTCTCTAGCTTTAATAGCATTTACTAATTGACCTGCACTTGGTGGCAGTCAGTTTCAAAACACCATCTTACATTTAATAAGTATTTATTCAGCAATTTCAAAGTGCCAGGTGCTGTTCTAGATGCTGGGGACACAAGAGTGAATGAGGGATAGGTCCCTGTCCTCATGCAGCTCACCTTTTAGTGAGGGAACAAAACATAGCTAGTAAACAGGTAAGTACAATTTCAAATAGTGACAGATTCTAAGGAGAGAATAAAATGAGGAAGTAGGATAGAGAGTGATGGGGGCCTCCTTATCAGGAGCGGTCCAGGAGGGCCTCTGTGGGGAGGTAGCACTTGAGAGGAGATGGAAAAGAGAAGGGGCAGGCAGATGGTTTGGCCCAGCTGCTGTGCTAGTTTGTAAACTACTAGTTTGTTTTAGTTTATTAGAAAGATGATTTGGGGGAGGGGGGTTATGAACCTCAGGTGGGTCAAAGCCTGGAGCTGTGAATTGGCAACTGATCACATACCTAGCCACGTCTCTGTCTTATCAATATATGTATTCTGTATACATTTTGTAAATACTATATTTGACTTAGAAGAGAGGAGAGTTTTAGTCCTTTTCAAGATCTGACCCTAGAGGGAAGGGTTTGGGGTGGGGGGCTCTGTTGCCCCAAAGTGGAGGGGAGCGCTGCACTGCGGAGCTAGCGTGAGAAGGCAGGAGGGCCGTGTCTGCCTGTAGAGGGTGCTGTGGCTACCGTCCTTGCCTCACATTTGAATCGGGACTGCGCTGCACACGCTAGCGCTGTGTTGCATTTGTTAACACTGCCCATGTTTTGCTTTGTATAACAGGTTGAAATAGAAAAGAAGTGGATTAAAATCGATGGAGAAGACCCAGATAAAGCTGGTGACTGCATAACTCAGTAGGGGTAGCAAGAGTGAGTCCTGACGACCCACAGTAGGAGCTGATTTACAGAAACCCCACGCAGTTCTGCTGCCGCATAGTGGCAATGACTTCTGAAGAGAGGGCTAAGGACAGGTCCAGTGGCTGTGTTTAGAGAAGTTTAGACCTGAAACCAAGCAACGTATTTTATGCTTTTGATATGTTTGTGCCCCATGCGTTTGATCTAAACTGTATCTATAATTTGTGTGATGTTTCTGCTTCCTATTGAAACTCAAAGGTGCTGTTATTCAATGTGTGACCCAACAGCCAGCTTGGCTAAAGGGTTTTTGGTTTTTGATTACTCAGTGGCTCATTGTTTTGTGCTCTGGATTACCCAGGTGTCCTGTTTATTATCCTCCAGTCCCTATTTCTTCTTGCTATGTCAGCACCTGTACTGGAGGGTGAGGCAATCAAAGGAAACAAACCAAAATACTGGATTTTTCCTCTTACTCATCTCTGAAATGTGGCTAGGTGTGGAATGATGCTGAAACCACAGCTAAAGTGGAGATGTGTCTGTGATTTTGAATTACTATCTTCCTGTCCTCTTACCGCATTGCGAGTAATCATCGGCTATATTTGGTACCAGTCTTTCTCTTGTGGTATTATTGCTTTAAAAAATGTATTAGTATTCTGATGTATGTTGCAAAAAACTATTTCTGTTGACATATATCTTTTAGTACAGGTCACTAAGACCTATTGCCTTTTGCTAAGGCAGATTTCTTTTAAAGTGGAATATCAGTATTGGACACTAGTTAAAATATTTATGTACATTAAAGATGAGTTTTTAAAGTTCATGAATCTTTCCCCAAAGTTCAGACTCTTAAGAATGTGTTTTGATAAAGTTTTATTTGTGATTAACACAAGCCTTTCTTGAGTAGAAGTCTAACTCATATTATGATTATTTTAAGCTTGTTCTACTAAATTTAGAGTATTTTTTTTTAAAGAAAAAGGAAAGGCACTAGATTATTTTCCCTAGATTTTTAGGAAGTGACATTTTTTTTCTTCAGTCAGCTAAATGTTTGGTTTCTAATGAAAAGCCAATGGCATTTGCAGTTATAATTCTGCTTATAGTTTCCTTTCAATATTTACAGCAAAAGGTCAAATTAAAAGTTTATGAAATCTATATTCTAGATATTTCTTAGCCTGAAAAACAAATTCCTGCATTTGGTATTAATATACCTTCAATTTATGTTGACTCTAAAATATTATTAGGAGGTATTTTTCTCTATTTACCAGATTTGTTTTGAATCAAACTGATATAATAATGTCCTCCCAAACAACATTTATTTGTCAGCCTGGAGTTTATGTCTTATGTTTTATTTAATATTGTGTTACATTCATTGTACTGTGTTCCAAAACCAGATTAAAGCAAACATGTATGATGGTTTGTATCAATCAGCAGATTTTATTGCTTTTCATTATTTTGCTGTAACAGCAAGGAATGCAAAAGTTGACTGTTAAAATGAATTGTTATTACTCTTTTTAACTCCACTTGATGCATTGCTTATAATATCATATGCTTGAGACTCACTGTTGATGTATGTAGGCGGGCACATTTGTATGTACATTATGTTAAAAAATCCTTCATCTTTCTCCATCATCCGGTGCAGCACCTTCTGGAGCGACTTCAGTCTGCCGAACACAAGCATGGAGACGGCGGGAGGTGATGCTGCTCCGGCTCCTAGGGAAGTCAGCAGGGTTAGTCACTGCTGTTGTTATCAAATCTGTTTGGTGGCATCCTGCCCATGAGCAACTCAGAGTTTGACTCACTTGAACTTAATGAATATTTACACCTCAAAATAATTTCAGCAAAAGGTTCAATTAATTGCCCCTCATGCTGCACAGGTTGCCCAGTATCTGTGGCTGCCTCACTGCTGGGGTCACTTACTTCCCAGCCATCCAGGATTCAGGAGCATATCAAGATTCACTGTTGGGAACACAGTAACAAACCACTGACTAAAGCCCAAATTGAGTTTCGCCTGCACTGCAGAGGTTGATAGCATTAACAGCAGGGTGCTATGGCATAATTGTTAATTTGCACATCTATTAGGATCCTTAAATATTCATTACTTAGCATTAAATTGACATTCTTTGAAAGGAGGAGAGGCTTTTTAATATAATTCTTCTGACCTCAGAAATGGCAGGTCAAATGTGCTGTAAGTGAAAAATCAGGTAGATTCCACTTAGACTTACAAATTAAGAAGTAGACTCTCCTTTGCTAGAAAGTAAGTGATGATCGTAGAGACAACAACTACAATTACATAAATCTCAGCTTTTACGGTTGGGAAGGACGGAAGAGAGTAAAGGAGGAACCTCTCCTTTCCAGGATTTTAGTTTAGGTAATGCAGATGAACCCTTTCTGAGTTTGACCATTCAGGGGCTGGTGGTGTAGACTGGACCAGTGTCTGGCTAGCTGTCCTGCTCTGATTGCTCAGGTCTGGTCGTCTTACCAGTCAAAGGATCGCATTAACTGTGTAAATAAATTCATGGCTTGATGATTAATTACTTGATCAATTGTACAGATCAGAATTTAAGGACATTTTCTTTTTCTGTGGGCATAGAAATAGTTTATTCATTTAAAAGTGTGAAAAAATACTTTTCAGCACATAAAGGCTGGATGTTTTTTGAAAACTTGATTTATGTATTAGACAGTTCTAGGGTTTAGTCTCTTTGCTCTGAAGCTGTGTGTATGATAGTGCCCTTTTCTTATAAATTTAGTTGGAAGGCCTTAATAATGATGAAGTATTATATCGTACTTAAAATATTACTTTATGTCATAGCAACACAAATATAAAACAGATTGAGCCTTAATAATCATGTAACAAAGTATTTGGTAGATTGCATATTGGTTTTTAAAAATTAAAGATGTATTTCAAATGATTCTGGCTGTGCGATGGACTTATATCTTCTTTTGCAAGGTCTGGGGCTGTTCTTTAAAGGTGTGAAATCAATTTCAATAACCTTAAACAATCGACTCTCTGTCAGGCAAATGTATGCTGCTTTAGTATTGAGTCAGTGAACATGGCATCTTGACACATCCTAGAAGAATAACACCACCAAACTGTGATTTGTGATGTTAAAGGATGACTTTTAAAAGAGAATATAATCATTATTCTCCTAAAGGAATAATATGAGTATGTGCCCAGTGTTTTACTTAACTCATTAATTAATGAGGAAATGGTTAAGATGTTACAACTGGTTCCAAGGAGAATTCAAAGAGCAGAGAGACATTGTAAGAAATAAGGAATTCTGAAATGAATTTACAAATACATGTAAAATAGATCTATCCATAGGGCAATAGTCAATAATCAATTTCCCCTAGTGCCCCACAATTAATTTGCATTTGTATGGACTTGTATTATGTGTGTTATCAGTTTTCTAAAACTTACAGAGTTGTAAAATAAGGTACGGACAATGAAAGGTGTTGGTAACCTGGACACATGAGCTGAGGGGACACCTACTACTCAGACTTTCGTAATTTTTTTTGACAATAGGACAAACTTTGCAGGAGAATTATAAGGAATTTTCAGTTTGGCAACTAGTAGTATAGATGTGATATACATTTAACACAATTTTTTAAAGTTTAGAAAATTATTTTTATGTAATTGTACAGAATATATTTCAGAGAGGTGTGCCTGTTGAGGGGAGAGGCCATAAGAGATTTGAAGATAAATCAGTTCTGATATAAACCAACCTAACAAATCTCTCTACCCACTGTTTTTATGAGAAAGCTCCTGTGGGGAGACAGGGAGAATAACTTTTTTCTACTCTTCTAAGTCATTCTAATCAAATTGACATGAGGCAGATTACCAGGAGAAAAGAACCGAGTTCATTACATATGTGGGTGCAGCGGTTCCATAAGTGGGAGAGTGGGGAGGTGGTGGTTTGGAACTCCAAACTGGAGGAAGGTAATTCACATGGAGATGAAAAGCAAACATTTGTAAACACGTGTTTGCTGGGCCATCTTTAACAGTGGACAGAGGACTGGGACCCAATGGGCCTTGGTGGGTTCCTCCCTCTCCATCACGCTTAGTTCAGACTCCAGCTATCTACGATGATAGTTCCCTTCTTGGAGCAGGTCCTCTATTTACATTATTTTAGGCAAGGGGAAGGTCAAAGGTTATTCCTGAGTCTTTTATGTCTTAAAAATAACCAGCTTAAAATAATCATTATCCCCCCAAAAGGCATGTTTTGGGGTAGCAAACTCTGCTCCTCTCAATGCCAAGTGTTGAAATTCAACTTTTATCAAGCTATTAAATTTCAAAACTGCAGCAGGAAATAAAACTTCATAGAGTCCAGATCATTAAGCATAGTTTTAGCTACTATTGGAAAAACAGGGCTTCGCTCTAATTCCTAAGAAAAAGGATCAAGTGTTATAAACTGATCATATTTGAAACAAAATTCCTGAAATTCTCATCCACCAATTCTATTCTGTTTTGTGTCAACTTCTCCCACTTTGTGTACACACAGTGTTTCCACTAGATTTTGCTGTCTCCCCACCCCTCCATACTCCCTGGAGCTACTCTAGGGATCTTTTACACCCTTAGCCAGGGTCCTACAGCACAGGGCTGGGTGTATTGCATTGGACCTTATGATGGCAATTTCTGGATGGCAATTTCATGGGGCACAATGCAATTACCTGCATGTTTTCCCAGTGTATATGAAATGAAAGATTTTTTCTTGTTACAATTGTATTTAAAAGTTCCTGCTTCAAACTGGCATCTAAATATGAATTTGGCTGTAAATTAATTTTTAAAGCAAGTCAGAATTGTTGGTCCGAAAGCAAATAGTTGTTACAAAAAATAACTTAGATAAAAGTTGCAGGTAATACTATTATGCCTTTAAAGTCATGTTCCATTTGTAAGGAAAAGGAAAACAGATTAGACTAGTTGCCCCATTTAAAAAAATTTATTGCGGTAACATTGTTTAGTAACTACAGAAATTTTAGGGGTCTGACTTTATAATACAAAATCTGTATACTCCAACGGTTTTCAGCCTATTTCATCTCATGGTGCCTGTGGCATACCAAAAAACATATTTTTTTGCCAATCTGATTTTAAAAATAGGTATAATTTTGATTCATTTACACCAGATGGCTATTGTGTTGGCTTTTATCATTTTTTTTTATTTGACAATCAAAGGGAAAAGAGGAAAGTGCCCCTGACTTTCCTCTTTAGTCAGGTGTTGCATGTTGTAAAAATTCTCGCAGCATGCCAGTGTGCGTCTTGCAGTACACTGGTTGAAAATCGCTGGTTTACTCTGCCACATACTCACCACCCAAAATTTATGTTTTAAAAGATTGAAGTTAATTTCTATGAGACTTCCTGGGGAAGAAATGCAAATTGCCACTAATTAGACTTCTGGGATTGCAACTTTTCCTTCATATTCCCCCGTATCTTCTCCAGAACAGCCTTCCAAACCTCAGGTGGGAGGATAACTTATATAAAGAGTTTGATTGTGTGTGTGGGCATTTTCCTGAAAAGCCCATTTTGTACCACCCAGAATTGCTGTGAATTCTATATAAGGTATTTTGCAGTATACTCTGGAAACAGAAGAGGGCGCTCGCACGCAAGCTGCTACTACTTAGTTTTAGAAACTGCATTAGAATTTGGTGGTGCTTGTATTATGATCAATACAAGATCTTGGGGGCAGTGTGTAAAGCATCTCAAAGCATTTTGAGTCCAGTGGAGTGTAATTAAAATTAATGCACTAGACAAACATTTTAAAGTGTTCTTAATGCTTTGTCTAAAAATGCTGTTGACTACAATTTTACACATCCCAAAGATTTAAATAACCATGCTTATCTCTAAACATTTCTAAGTACTAGGAACAGAAAAATAGTGCCTTTCTTAAAAGATAGCAAACAAACTGTTTCTAATGAGCTTTAAATCTGCTTACTTGAAAAGATTTATAAAATATTATAATGAATCCCTCCTGTTTGACTTCTGAGCTTCAGTTGTGTGTATCAGGGTCAATGTAGTCTGTCAGAAACTTCAGCCTAGGATTCTCCTTTCAGATTTTTTAGGTAAGAACAAGCATATCTATGCTTTCAGGAGAATATACTGTGCCGCTTTGACTCAGGAACAAGGCTTCTCACCCTGTTTTGTCCTTAGAAATCAGTAAATGGGCATTGTCTTTTCAAGATGGACACTGTCTTCTCAGAAATATTTCCAGCTGGATGTTGTCCTCTTTTATAAAAACTGTTAGAACAATATAGTTCCCCAAATCTTGTCTCATGAATGAGTCTATGAATGTGTCCAAACATCTGAGGCACTCCCAAAGGTGTCTTCCAAACTCTGAAGAATAGAGCTTGTTTAGGACATTAGCTGCCTTATTTGACCAAATTGAATCACCTTAAAATGCATTGTTCCAATTAGTTGTCTTGCTGATTCTAATGTTTATTGAGTGCCAACTATGCACCTGTATTTTATTAGGCACCGAGGTTAAACAATCACAAAACAGTAAATTCCTATTCTTGCAGAGGGTGTATTAGTGGAGCAAGTCAGATAATAGACAGATGTCAAGTGAGTAGACAGACTGCAATGCCGGGGTGGGGGTAAGCGTCAGAGTGGCAGAACAGTGCTATTCTAGGTAGGCTGGTCAGGGAAGTCCTCCGATGAGATGACATTCTAGCAGAGACCTAAAAGAAGTGAGGAAGAAAGCCACCAAGGACACACAAAGAAGAATGTGTCCCAGAGGCAACTGCTAATGCAAAAGTGCTTAATTCAGAGTGCTCTTAGCCTATCAGAGGAATAGCAAGGTGGGCAGACTGGGTGGCAGGAGCAGAGTAACCAAGGAGCATGGTTGGGGGTGGCATTAGAGAGGTTGTGGGTAGGTGAGGGAAGCAGATCACGTAGGGCTCTGTAGGCTATGGTAAGGACTTTAGATTCTATTCCAAGTGAGATAAGAACCACTAGAAGGTTTTGTGTGAATGGGTGACATGAACTGAACTTCATGCTAACATGATCCTATGGCCATAGAAGGGGCTCAATGACAGAAGCAGAGAGGGCAGATAGCAAATAATTGCAATCATTCAAGTGAGAGGAGATGGTAACTAGGAACAGTGATGGGAGATGAAAAATGCTGAGACTCAGAACCCACTGGAAATACAGAGCTAATAGATGTGCTGATGGATTGGATGGGATTCCCAGCATGAGGGAAAGAAGGGAACCAAAAATGACTCCCAGATTTTGGCCTGAACAACTGAAAAATGGAGCTATCTTTTATGGAGAAAGGAAGACTATTGTAAGAGCAGGTTTTGGGGAGAAAGTCAAAAATTCAGGTTTGGGTGTGTCAACTTTAAGATGCCTATTAGACGTCCAAGAGGAGACAGGAGGTAGCAATTGGGTGTATAATTGAAAAGAGGCCTGGGCTGGAGGTGGAGCATTTAGAGATACAAGTACTAAAAACTGAGAATGGATGAACTCACCCGAGTGCACATAAAGAGCAGAAGTAGTCTGGGAACTGAGTTTTTGGACTCTGAAGTGTAAAGGTCAGGAAAAGGAGGATGATTCGATAAAAGAGACTGAAGATGAGCAGCTAGCTAAAGTGTAATCAGCTGCCTCAACTATTGCTGATGGGGCAAGAGGAGGACTAAGAATTGACTGTTGAAATTAGCAACATGGAAGTGGTTGGTGACCTTGACAGACAACTCAAGTGGGTGTGAAGATAGTAGATGGATTTTTTGAGGGGCTTTATTGTAAATACGAACATCAGGACAGTAGCTGGTGAGGATGAGATCTTTTTTAACATCCCTCCCTGCTTAAGACCAAAGTCTTATTCTTGGTGTTTACTAGTGTCTCTCCTTCCTTTTTTTCCTTTTAATATTATTGATGTTGACTCCTGATGAACATTTTCTTCTCTTCTTCATTGTCAATGATTACAGAAAATGGGTCTACATCATCTTTCTGTCCCATGTCATCTGAATCTTGTGTCATTTCTATCATAGGTGCTTTGGATGTGCCAGCTTGTGTTTCTTCAGAGTTTTCGTTAACTACAAATTCAGCCATTGCTTCAACTACCTCTTGTTTTGCCTTTAAATTTTTTCTTGGTAGAGCTCCACCAGGAGAAAATTTACAATGTCAATGTCATTTCATGTTGGTGGGGAAATCTCACTTTAGATTTTGTTATGAAATTTAGAATAATTATGAACTAGTTGCTGGTTTCACAATCTTGAAAACAGCTGCAAATTCCTCCAAGTTTTTGCAGGATAAAAAGAAAACCACAATTATTTATTCAATAGCTTTTATATGTATCTAACAGTTTCTACTTCAGTTCTTTGTTACAGTTTGGTGAATAACATTCTATATAAATAGTTGCCCAGTAACTAATAAGTGCATTTTAATAAAATAAAAATATATTCAAAAGGTACAATTTAAGCAACTTTAATGTAACATTTTTATTTTCTTGATTTCTTCTTTAGTTTTAAAACAATGATTAAAATAGAAGAATATAATTTAATTTTAAAGATGTTATTACTCAAATACAATGAATATTTCATTGTAAAGTAACCAAACAAAACTTACCAAGCAAAAATATTATTACATCTTGCCCTTCGCATTCTATTTCACTTTTTAAAAATTTATCTATTTTCTATTTTTTTTATTGTTGTTCAAGTACAGTTATCTCTGTTTTACCCCCACCATTCCTCCCCACCAAAGCCATCTGCACTTCCCACCCTTGATCCTTACCCCCCTTTGGTTTTGTGCATGTGTCTTTTATACATGTTCCTGAAAATCCTTCTCCCTTTTCCCCTCCCAACTTCCGTCTGGTTACTGTCAGCTTATTCTTAATTTCAATGTCTTTGGTTATATTTTGCTTGCTTGTTTGTTTTGTTGATTAAGTCCCACTTATAGGTAAGATCATGTGGTATTTGTCTTTTGCCACCTGCCTTATGTCTCTAGCATAATGCTCTCCAGTTTTATCCATGCGGTCACAAAGGGTAGGACTCCTTTCTTTCTGCTGCATAGAATTCCATTGTGTAAATGTACCACAGTTTTTTGATCCTTTCATTTACTGATGGGCACTTAGGTTGCTTCCAACACTTGGCTATTGTAAATTGTGCTGCTACGAACATTGAGTGCATAGGTTCTTTTGGATTGGTGTTTCGGGGTTCTTAGGGTATAATCCAAGCAGTGGAATTGCTGGGTCAAAAGGCAGTTCCATTTTTGGTTTTCTGAGGAAATTCCATACTGTTTTCCACAGTGGCTGCACCAGTCTGCATTCCTACCAACTGTGAATTAGGGTTCCCTTTTCTCCAGAACCTCACCAGCACTTGTTTGTTGATTTGGTTGTGATGGCCATTCTGACAGGTGTGAAGTGGTATCTTATTGTGGTTTTAATTTGCATCTCTCTGATGGCTAGTGATGCTGAGAGCATCCTTTCACTTGTCTCTGGGCCCTCAGGATGTCCTCTTTGGAGAAGTCTCTGTTCAGGTCCTTTGCCCAATTTTTAATTGGGTTGTTTGTCTTCCTGGTGTGGAGTCCTGAAAGTTCTTTATATATTTTGGAGATCAAACTCTTGTCTGAGGTATCATTAGCAAATATGTTTTCCCATACAGTTGGTTCTCTTTTCATTTTGACACTGTTTTCCTTAGCTGTGCAGGGGCTTTTTATTTTGATGAGATCCCATTTATTTATTCTTTTCTTTATGTCCCTTGCTCTAGGGGACATTATCCGTGAAGTCAAAACAGCCTTGTCCTGGCATAAGAACAGACACATAGGCCAATGGAACAGATTAGAGAGCCCTGAAATAAACCCAAGTCTCTACGGTCAATTAATATTCAACAAAGGGGAAGAAGCAGAAAATGGAGTAAAAATAGCCTCTTCAACAAATGGTGTTTGAAGATCTGGACAGCTACATGCAAAAAAATGAAACTTGGTCACCAACTTATACCATACAGAAAAATAAATTCAAGGTGGATAAAAGACTTAAATATAAGTCACAGTATCAAAAAATTCTTAGAGAAGAGCATAGGTGAGAAAATCCCATTTAAAAAATTTAGAGACACAGATAGCAACTCCAAATGGTCACATAGAATGACAGAGTTGAAGTAACTCAGGTTCTGTTTCTTATGTTTGTAATCATTGCTTATTTTGAATCCATGGTTTAAACCCAGGAACATGGAGTAGCAAAGGAGATGCAGAGAACTGCAGCTGAAGCAAGTTTGAACAACTCTGGACCATTAGGTACTTCCACAATGAACATGTGTATCCGAACCCATCTATGTCCTAAGTTCAACTGTATAACTGGGAGTTTACAAATTAACTTCTGGGAAGAAGACAATGTTTATTAAATGACAAGACATTAAAATGTGATATTTGAAGCTTACATGTGCATTATTGAAACTTAACAGTAATTCAGCAATTATTTAGAATGCTATGCTAGCCCTGGCTGGTATGGCTCAGTGGATTGAGTGCCAGGCTACAAACCAAACGGTCACTGGTTCGATTCCCAGTCAGAGCAGGTCCCTGGGTTGCAGACCAGGTCCCCAGTTGGGGGTGCATGAAAGGCACCACACATTGACGTTTCTCTCCCTCTCTTTCTCCCTCCATTCCCCTCTCTAAAAATAGATAGATAGATAGATAGATAAATAAATAAAAAGAAAGAACTAATGAACACTATGCTAATTAAAAAGGGGGACATTTTACTTCAGACAGAGCTCAGAACTGTCAGCACATGGTGATTACAGAAAGCAGACTGACTTTAGTCAGTTTCATTGTTGTGTTTAAGTTCTGTACAGACAATGCATGCCATCATTACCTGCACCCAGGACTGACTGCCCCTCCTCCATCCTTGTATACCGCTAGATGGTGACGATCTCTGCATGTTGGCAGTGATCCAGGAGTGAAAGGAAAACTGATGATGCAGAAGACAGAGAGAGAAAATACTAGGGCTATATCTCTGCATGGATGAGGGGATGGGATCGGAGGTGTTAGCAGAAGGGCTGATTTAGATAAGGGCATGAAAAGTTCACCCGCTGCAATAGGAAGAAAGACAAGTTTATGGGCACAGATGCAGGCAGGCCTATATATCCAAGGTATTATATCTTAGTTTCTCTTCCAGAAATGGAATTGGATTCAGAGACATCTCACCCTCTCACTGAGGGTGGGTGTCTGTGGGCTCCTTTTAAGGACCCTTTGTGACTGACTTTAATTTTATTTTCTTGAATACTTTGGTCATGTCTTTCAATTTATGTGCTCTTTACTGATACTAATGCTTGACTGAATATCAACTATACTGACCCACATGAAGACACTCTTGTGATTTTGGAAGAGTGGTTGTTAATTCCCTAAAACAGAAAATGAATGTTCTGATTTGGGAAACCCACTTGAGGACACTATAGAGTTTAATCTCTTTTTCTGCCTCTCATCTCCAAGAGACACTGCCAGTCTGTGAGTGGCTGCGTGTTGGGTGGGAGGTGACACCCAGTTGCAGTGCTTGTCCTTTTCTGTAGGGTTTTATTTTGATATTTTCACACTGCTCAGAGAGAATTCCACTGAAAGGTCAAGTGCCATGAAAAGGACAAGGAAAGAGCATCTTTGAACAGTGGCATTGTTAAATGCCAAGAGCCTGCCTCTCCAGTGGATAATTTTGAGATATTCTGAAACACTTTTCAAAGGCTTTGCTAAGTACTCAATGTGGAAAAGGACAGATTCTATATTAAACTCACACTGTGATCAGAAGTGGCCTTGGATAAAATTGTGAACAGGATGATGCTTGTCACCTTCTTTTTATTGCCTTTTCCTCCATCAGTGGATGCTCCATCCCTTCACCCCTCCCTCCTCTCCCACTCCCCCTACAACACCCAAACTTCCTCAAGTCCCTTGGGGTCTTCCCTCCCCTTCCTGTTTGCCTTATTTGTTTGAATGCCAGGAAAGGATACATATCTGAAATTTAGATCCTGTTGTTCCTCCCTGGAGATGTTGCTTCTGCTGCAGGCTCTTCATACAGGGCTGCTGATTCTTCCTTACCCCGCAGGCTTCTTACTGCTTCTCTGCTTGACATGGCTGTCCTTGCATCCCCACTCTGTGTGCAGTCAGGCACCTGGCACGGATTTATCAGCCATTCTTAGCTTTGTCACACTTGCTTGGTTCTTTGTCCTTTGGCCAAACTGAGCTGCTCTCATTTCCTCCAAGCCCGCAAGTTCTCTCTTGTGTCCCAAGCTCCAGCTTCTTCACCACCCTCTCCCGGGAACCCTCTTCCTGGCCCCTTCCGCTGTCCCTCACTCATTCTGCAGATCGAAGTATAGGGATCCTACCGCAGAATGCCTTCCCAGACTCTCCCCATTCCGATTAGGTGTTCCTTCTAAGTGATTTTTAGTACTAATCCCATTGTATGGTAATTGCTCGTATATTTTTCTTTTCCTCCTCCCCGTCTGGGATTTTGAGTGGGGTGGCTCTGCCCACCGTGATTTCCCATTTTCCGGGAGGAGGCCCAAATACAGAGGTGGTGATAGGTGGTGGCAGTATCAACACCAGTGCTGTGGTGCTAATCCCTTAGCTGGAGCTTATGGCATAAATGTCAGATAAAAAACACTGAATGGACAAACACATGGCAGGGTGAATTTAAATCAATCTACAACTTCTCCGAAGGATAATTGCAGCTCAGTCTCTAATTTTTTCTGCACAAATGGGCTAGAAATTCCATTTTATAGCAGTTAAACAATAAATTCAAATCAATAACTGTTAATGAATGCTTTCTATATTGGAGGTACTGTGCTAAAAACTCAGGGGGCATATAAGGATGAATAATGCACAGCCTCAGTCCTTAAGAAATTTAAAATCTATCACACTTATAATTACAAATATACTTTTCCTTACTAAACACATACATAAATCTTCAAGGAGCTGAAAAGTTTACAATATTTATTTTAAATTTGATTTAATCTTGTGGGTGAAAGCTACTCAAGTAAAGAAAAAGCACCTTTAGCCTTTTAACACCTACTATGTGCCAGGGAGAGTGTTTTTTTTTTTCATTTAACACCTAACATCTGATAAAGTCAGTGTTATTTTTGGTTGTGAGATGATAGTATCTATTTTTTTTTTACTTTATTTTTACTGTTGACATTATTACAGATGTCTAGATGTCTCCGCTCTCCCTCACCCCGCTCCCCTCCACCCAGCCCCCGCTTCCCCTTCCATCTGGCTCCCACCACACTGTTGTCTGTGTCTACGGGTCATACAAATATGTTCTTTGGCTAATCCCTTCGGCTTCTCCCATCCAGCCCTCCCTTTCCCCTCCCCTCTAACAGCTTTCAGCCTGTTCCATGTTTTTATGCCTCTGTTTCTATTTTGTTCGTCTGTTTATTTTGTTCATTAGATTCCACATACAAGTGAGATAATATGGTATTTGTCTTTCTCTGACTGGCTTATTTCACTTAGCATAATAATCTCCAGGTCCATTCACACTGCTGCAAAAGGTAAGATTTCCTTCTTTCTTATGGCCACATAGTGTTTCATTGTGTAAATGTACCACAGTCATTTTATACACTCATCTACTGATGGGCACTTGGATGGTTTCCAGCATTTGGCTATTGTAAATAATGCTGCTATGAACATAGGGGTGCATATATTCTTTCAAATTGGTGTTTTAGGATTCTTAGGATATATTTCCAGGAGTGGGATCTCTGGGTCAAAAGGCAGTTCCATTTTCAATTTTTTGAGGAAATTCCATAATGTTTTCCACAGTGGCTACACCAGTCTGCATTCCCACCAACAATGCATAAGGGTTCCCTTTTCTCCACATCCTTGCCAGCACTTACTGTTTGTTGATTTATTGATGGTAGCCGTTCTAACAGGTGTGCGGTGATAGCTCATTGAGGTATTAATTTGCATCTCTCTGGTGATTAGTGATATTGAGCATTTTTTCATGTCTATTGGCCATCTGTATGTCCTCTTTATCTCCAATAGACACCTAAAGTGTCTATTCAGGTCCTTTGCCCATTTTTTAACAGGTCTTAAATGTAAGTTGCAAAATCATAAAAATCCTAGAAGAAAACATAGACAATAAAACCTCAAACATCCCTTGTAGCAATATTCTTGTCAATGTGTCTCCTAAGGCAAGGGAAACAAAGGAAAAAACAAATGGGATTACATCAAACTAAAAGCTTCTGCATGGCAAAAGAAACCATCAGCAAAATGAAGAGAGAACCCACTGCACAGAAGAACATATTTGCCAATGACACATCTGGTAAGGGATTAATTTCCAATACATGTAAAGAACTTATACAACTCAACACCAGGAAGAGAGCATCTGTCTTTTGTTAAAAGTATTTTGGACCCGTTCTGTAACTAAAGAAGGTGCCTCACTTCGTTGACCTGTTCACATAAGGAGGAGGTGTAACCCCAAATTAAAATGGGGAGTTATTATTTAATGCATAGAATTTCAGTTCTGCAAGATGAAAGGAGGTATGGAGGTGGATAGTAGTGATGATCGCAGAAGAACGTGAATGTACTTAATGGCCCTGAACTGAACTTAAAAATGGTAAAGATGGCAAATTTCAAGTTTTATGTATTGCACCACAATTAAAAAAAACTAGGTCTACTCTGAAGAAGAGAGGCTCTTTTGACAGTTTAACAGCTTTGTTGAAGACTAATTTAAATACCACAAAATTCACCTGTTTTATGTGTACAATTCAATGGTTTTATGATTTCATACAATTGTGCTGCCATCACCACAGTCAATTTCAGAATGCTTCCGTCTACCCCAAAAGATCCTTCAAGTCTGTCTTCAGTCACTGCTTGTTCTAATCTCAGCTCCAGGCAACCACTGATCTAATTTCTCTCTCTATATATATTACCTTTTCTAGACCTTTCATATAAATAGAATTCCACAGTGGGGGCCCTTTGTCTCTGGCTCCTTTCACTTAGTACAGTGTCTTTGAGGTTCATCCACATTGTTCATCCATGTTCATGCATATATCAGAGCTTTATCGTGTTTTATTGTCAAATGACATTCCATTCCATTGTACACTATGCCACATTTTATTTACTCATTCTCAGTTGATTGACATTTGGGTTTTCCCTCCTTTTTCACTATTATCGACAGGGCTGCTACGAACATCCACGCACAAGTATTTGTGTGGACATATGTTTTCACTTTTCCTGGAGATGAGTGGGATTGCTGGGTCATATGGTAAATTCATGTTTCAATTTTCAAAAAACTGCAAAACTGTTCTCCAAAGTGGTTGCACCCCTTTACACTTTCTTCACCTCCTTGCCAACACTGGTCTGTGCCTGCCTTTTTGCTTCCTGTTTGTTCCCTCTGTTCTGTATCTCTTTTCTTTTTCCTGCCTTCCAGTTGGTTACTTGTACATTTTTTTTTAGTTTCATTTTGATTTATCTGTAGTATTTTTGAGTGTATTTCTTTGTGTAGCTCTAGGTATTACATTATACATACATAACTTATCAGAGTCAGCATTTTTACCAGTCCCAGGGAATTGAAGAAACCTTACCGTACTTTAGCCTCCCCCACTGATAGCAGAATTTGAGAAGCATGAGGCAATGTTGTAAGTTCTGCTTCAATGGTCAGACACACTAGACAACTCAAAAGAAGGAAAGTCTATTATACTTACCCACATTTTTATTTTTTCTTCTTTATTTTTTTCCTGATAATTCCTTCATTTATCATTTCTTTTCTATTTCAAAAATCCCAAACCATTCCGGAGTGCTTTGGCTAATGATAAATAATCTTAATTTTGTTTTATCTGAGAATGTTTTGATCCCCCCCTCTTTTTTTTTTTTCTGAAGGGTATTTTCACTGAGCATGGGACTCTGAGTTGACAGTTCTTTTCTTTCGGGTTACTTCCTTCTGGCCTCCATGGTTCCTGATGAGAAATCCACTTATATTTAAATTGTCTATTTTTCTCTCTGTTGTTCAGATTGGGTTATTTCTATTGTTTGATCTTCACCTTCATTGTTTCTTTCCTTTGCCATCTCCATTTTGCTGTTGAGCCCTGTATGTTTCCTAGAGCTACCATATCATATCACCATAAACTATGGTAACTTAAAATAACAGAGACTTATTGCCTTGAGTTTGAAGTTTGGCTAGACACCTGTAGGGGAGAACTTTGCCTCACAACTTCTGGCTCTGGGGAGCCAGATGGCAATCATTGGTGCTCCTTGGTTTATGGATGTGTCGCTCCAATGCCTGCCTCTGCTGTTACATGGCTGGTTTTCTGGTATCTTTGTCTTTTTCTTATAAAGATATCAGTCACATTGGATTAGGGGCCTATTCCAGTATGACCTCATCTTAACTCATTACATCTGCAAGACCCTATTTCCAAATGAGGCCACATTTGGAGGTACTGGGAATTGACTTCAGTGTACCTTTTTGGGGGGACATAGTCCAACCTACAACAAGCCCATTCATTGAATTATTAATTTTGATTATTGAATTTTGCAGTATATAATTTCCATTTGTTTCTTCTTTATATCTTCTATTTCTTTGCTGAGACTTTCTATTATTTTATTGGTTTAAAGTGCTTGTTAAATTGTTTGATTAATTGCTCATCAAAGCAGTTTGATTAGGCTGCTTTAAAGTCCTTGTCAGATACTTTCAACGTTTTAGTGGTCTTTGTGTTAGTGTCTATTGATTTTTTTTCTCCTTCAGGCAGAGATTTTCCTGGTTCTTGGTATGACAAATGATTTTCAGTTGCATCCTGGACATTTTGGTTATTATGATACTCTGTATCTTACTTAAATCATCTGTTTTAGGGAGTCTTCTCTGACACTAGGCCAGTGTGGATGGTGAAAGTGCCATCTTGCCATTGCCAGGTGGAGGTGAAGGGCCAGGTGTCTGGCTCAGTGTCTGTTGACACCCTAGGGAGGGAGGACCCCCTCATTACTGTGGTTAGGGTGAAAGTTCAGGCCCCTCCACCCCACTAGGCCTCTACTGACATCACCCTGGCTAAGACAGAGCAGGGTAACTTATTATTCCTTCTCACGTGGCCTCCACTGTCACTGCAAGGGGAATGTCTCACTATCATCCAACAGGAAAGAAAGTTTTGGCTTTCTCTGACACCACACCAGTGGGATGGGGTGCCTGAGGAGGCCTCAGTATAGCTGGGTGGAGTGCAAATCCAGACATTGCTTCTCCTGCGACGTTGTGGGGATGGCTGCCCCTCATAGCAGCTGAGTGAGACTTGAACTCTAAACTCCCTACTCTGCCTTTGCCGACAGGGCTGGGTGGAGCCTGTTCTTTCTGCGGCGTTGGACTGGAGTAGAACACTTACTGTCTCAAAGCTTTCTGTCTTGCTGCCCCTTTCTGAGTTCTTTGGCTAGAGAAAAAGGCTTTTGTTCTTTTTTGCTGGGCTGTGATCATTAACGTTTCTGGGTTGCCAGCTTCACCAGCACCTGGTCTAGTATATATGATGCAAAAAGAAAACCAAGGGAGTCACTGCTATATCATTCTTTGGGTTGTAAGGTTCCCAACGGCTCTATGTTCTTCTCTTCACCTTTCAGAGTCATCTTATGATTGTTCTATGTGTACTATCCAGAGTTTTTTAGCTGTAATTAGCAGAAGTGTCTACTCCATGTTGTCCCTGCCTCTCCTGATATTTGAAGCACCCAAGACAACCTAAGATGTAGAATATGCAAGATGCTTCTATTTACCTCTTATAGAATGAGACCAATTAGGAAGAAAGTAACATACAATTATTGTGAGAACAGAGCTAGTTGGTTCTTTCCAGGTCTATACCTCTATCTTTTCTAAGCAGAAATTTAGATTGAAAAATTAACTGGAGACAATAGACATTGTCCTTGCTAATATTTCATGCTCATATAATCATGCTGATTATACACATTGTGATTAAAGAAATGAAAATGGAATAATTTGTTAGCTAGGAAATTGCTGAATCCTTATCAAGACCCTGATGAGAAGAATATTGAAAAAGTAGCCATGGAGAAAATTGTGTTTGAAGTCACCCTTCCTACTCTCCATGACTTAATTATAATTACCAATTTTCATATGTACACAATGCATACATCTCTTTAATACTAAAATAGTTAAAAATAGGTAGTAACACGATCATTAACAGTGTTCCTCTGTGTGGTAAGGTTGCCAGCTAGCCATAGTGTTGTGTCACAAGGTCATTGTAATGGAAATCCTGTTGGGGCTGAAGTGGGAAGGGATTCATTGTGGTGAAATCATATCTGATGTTCAAATAATGTCAGTTGATTTTGCAGTTGTATTAGAAAATAGAAAATGTTACAAAAGTGCAGAGTATAAATAAAGCAGAACTACCAACATTGTAACTATTTCAGAGTTACAAGGTGAGGCAGAAATTATCTGGATTTTCATTTCCTGGAAGATGTGAAAGATGAAACAAAGGCAGAGAATCACAGTACTGCTGGGGGTAGTGCACTGGTTGCAAAATGTTCAGAAACTCATTATGAATATTTGCTGCCTTAAGCCATATGTTCATAGACTAACTTGTATTTTTCATTACCGATAAATATATTATATAGAGTCTATACAGTTACGGAAATGCCCTATATTTGATTAAAAAATTTAATATTTAAAAGATAATGGGTTGCCTCTAAAATACATTAAAAAATTCTTATTCAGAGAAAGGACTTCATGCATATGGCTTTTTCTCACAATAAGCAAAGTGAAATTGTTTCTTTACTTTTGTAATGGTATCACTGAAACCTCCAGGCAAAAGTAATGAGAACATACAGAATGCAAAGAAATTAATTTGATTATTAAGATTTGTTTAAATGTTACAAAACTGGTATTGCTTATAAATGATATATTAAATATACATTGTAGTCTCTAAACAAAGCAGGAGGAAATGAAAATCTGATGCTTTGAACTATGATGGGCATTTGGGGGAAGAGCTTTATGCTTTGCCATAGGTGTAATTTCAAAGAGCTGAGTACTCAAAGAAGAACCAAAACTCAGCACTCCTTTTTTATTCTCTATTTACCTACATAAAAAGATAGTCACTGTAAAATTGCTTTACTGAGGCTTTGATATCTTGAAATTTCAATTTTAGCATCAAAAGTATTTCATTTATGCAGCACACTTTTTCTTTCTCACATTTTAAATTTCATAGTTTAATTGAGTTTGAAATATTGACAAAAGAAATGTGCCTATTACATGACTACAACTGTCTGCTTGTATGATGATAGTCTGATGTCAACAGTATCAAATCATAGTCTATAAGGATTCCTTTACATACTTTTCAAATGCTCTTGTGATTGATGAAGGTATTCAAGAAACTTTAAAATGGTGAGATTACAAAGAGGAAAAAGCCATGCTTTCACTAGTCCCGGTCCAATCAGAGAATGGGCCCTGAATTAGTTACCTCATGCTATGTAACAAATTAGCCCCAAACGTAACTGCTTAAAATGATATATTTCTTACACAATTTCTGAGAATTGAGAGTCTGGGACATCACTGTGTAGCAGCTAACTCCCGCTTTGGCTTCTGTATACTAACTCCTGCTTTGGCTTCTGTACACCCAGCTTCCGATAAGGACACCTCAAGGACACCTCAATCCTAGAGTTATTTTTGCATCAGCTTCTGTACCTCCTGCTTCAGCCACGTAGGATAGGGCATCCAGAGAGCTATAAAAGCCTTGCTCAGCCAAGGTTCGGGGCCCAGAATTTGGGGACTGCCTCCTCTGGGTCTGCGCGCATAATAAAGCCTCACTCCGTCACCCCGAATTGCGCCAGAGTCATTATTTTCCGAATTATTTTCCGTAACAACTGGAGGGTGATTCTAGTTCAAGGCCTCTCAGAAAGAGGCAGTCAAGTTGTCATTCAGGACTGCAATGATCTGACAGCCCAACTGGGAAAGGATCAATTTCCAAGCTTATTTATGTGATCAGCTATACAGGCTTCTGATTCTTGCTGGCCATGGGCTGTAATCTCTGTTCCTTGCCATACGGGACTCTCCATAGGCTACCTTAGTGTCTTCACAACATGACAATTTTTTTTTCTTCTTTCTCAAAGTGTGTCATCTGAAGGAATCTCAATGAAGGAAGTAATTTATAATCTGGTCTTGTAAGCGATACACCGTAATTTCTGCTTTATCCTATATGTGGGAGGGCACCATACAAGGTTGTAAATACCAGAAGATCAGGATCATTGGGGGCCATCCTGGAAGCTAGCTACCACAGGTCCAGAGCAGGTTTGCAACTTGGATTCACCTAAAACGTGGGTTAAAGTATATGTCTTCTAAAAGACAGTGCGTATTCTTGGGAAGAAATTACATCTAAGTCCTCTAGTGTCCTGACACTGCTTTGCCAAAGTTACATAATCTCTATGTAACCTGAGTCTACTAAGTATATTCAGTAACAATTTAACTGTCAGTCACACTTTTTACAGGTACCAAGGTCCAAATTTAATTTCGAATGTACGCTTGGTCTACAGCATAGCCCTAGAAGGGTAAAATATATAATGAAGTAATGTAAAATATTATGCTCTCACAAAAGTTAGGTGATTACCAATCCTGTGCATTTAGGAATAAAGGTTTAAAACTTGGGTATGAAAAGATGGAAAACAAGAGACCCTTCAGCTTTCTTATTTCCCAGCTTGAACAATTTAATTGAATTTTATAATATCAGTGGGAATCAATACCTGCTTTTAGCTTTCTATTTTGGGTGAAAGATAAGTCACTTTGAATACTTCTGGTAGTAAATTACCAGGTACAGATAAAATCATTAAAAATTACTATATAAAATTCTTGGCTTTTTGTAAAAGAAATTCCAGATAGTATTCAATTTAGGAAAGTCTTCTATGGGGCTTCATATAAATCAGCTGCTTGAAACTCACAAACCATAAGGCACCCGACCAAGACAAAGCAAATAAAAAGTGGTAGGGCATAAATAGCTCTACTGAACTTACATGCACAAATAAATAAATAAATAGCCAATTTTAAACCTAATAGGATTTTTAATCATTAAATAAGCCATCTGCTTAGGCTAGAAAGGCTGTTTAACAGAGTAGTCAGAGTAGTGTCAATAGATGACTTCTTCCCTTTTCTAATTGTGCAGATTATTTGCTCTTACATCTACCCTCTGCCCTAGGCAAGGCATGCCTCTAGATGCTCTACCCTTCAGCGAAGTGAGGGAATCGTAGATTAAGAGACAGTGATAGCTGCCTAAGGAAGAATGGACCCTGGGTGGTATTGGGGTGCCGACTTGACTTTTGCAGTGGTTCTCCACCTTGGATGCGTGAGAGTCAGATTCTTTCCGGTGGACTTAGGTGCCAAACCTTAGTAAGTTCTCCAGGTGATTTCAATGTGCAGCCAAAGCTGAGAATCTTTGTCTCATTTGAGCACCCATCAAAAACACCTGGAAAACAAAATTACAGAAGGGCCCTGGCCAGTGTAGCTGGGTTGGAGAATCATCTGTAACGGAAAGGTTGTAGGTTTGATTCCCAGTCCTGACCGGGTTGTGGATTCTACTCCCTGTCTGGGTGCAGGTGCAGGTGCATGCAAACCCTGCCTAGGCTCCTATGATCCCGGTCTGGCCGACTATCAAGACCCCTGATTTCGGTTACCAGAGTCAACCGAATGGTTGTCTCTCTTGCATTGATGTTTCTCTCCCCCCCTTCCCTTTTCCCTCTCTCTAAAAGCAATGAAAAAGAAAATGTCCTTGCATGAGGGTTAAAAAAAAAAGTTAATAGAAGGCTGGACCCCATCCTGAGAGTTTGATTCAGTGGGTCTGCTGGGGTGGCACCCATTAATTTGCATTTTAAACAGTTTCCCAGATGATGCTGATGCTCCCACACTTTGAGAACCAATTTAGAAGAGTCTGGCTCTTGTTATATTTTTGTTGGAGTTCAGCTGCAAGTGGGGCGGAGGGGGAGGAATGAAACTGGTAGGAGAGAACAGATACCATTAGCCTCCCCTCTTTCTGGGCCCAACCTGCTTGAAAGCTGCAAGGTGTACCGGGATTTACCACATTGTCCCTCCCCTATCTTCTTAAGTCTTTATTTCACAGATTGAGAAAATACAGGTTCTCAAAGGGTCATGTGAACAGTCTAAACCTCATTAGATCTGATTTAATCTTCCCATTTCAGCTGGCTCTTTGCTCACGCTGGCCGCTGCGTTTGCAGCACACGCAGCTCAATTCAGAGCCCGTTCGCTCCTCCCGAGCCTCGCCCTAGGCGTGCCTTACGTGGCTGTGACAACAGCGTGCCCTTTCGAAGCGCGCAGGGGGCCGTCCTTAGCGGCGCGCCGCGTGCTGCGCAGGCGCGAGGAGTGAGGCGTTGCGGCGGGCGCCATGGCCTGTATCAACTCGGTGGTAAGGCAGAGCAGCCTGGCCTTTTGGCCTGGGCTCTGTGTAGAGGGCGCGCTGATCCGCGTTCATGGCAGCCAAACTCTGCAAACCCTTTACTCCCCTGGCGTTCAGACTCAGAAACCCTCTCCTGTGGGGGCTCTGACTGTTCCCTGTGTGGGAGGAAGGGACGAGGGCCAGTAGCCCACCATAGAGGAAGAAGAACCATCCCTCCTCGCCTCACTTCTCACCCCAACTGAGGTCGTCTAGAATGAGACGTTTAGGAGGTGTTTAGGTGTGGAACTCACCTTAACCCTCCCAGTTGCCTGCGTTTAGAAAATTCCCGAGTTCACTCGGGAATTTTACTCTAGTTGTAATTCTTAAGTACAGTGATTGTTGATTTTAAGCCATATTTACACAAGGTAACAGGTAATATGTTGTTTCATGTTACCCCACCACATATTTTGAAAGTTCTCTCCCACCCTCATTTCTCCAACTGGTGCACGTTATACTTAACTGTACAATTGGAATTTAAACAGACAAACATGCATCTGCTTAAGGGGTTCCTAAGCCTCACGATGGGAACTGACAGGTGAAATGGCACTAGTGAGACCCTCTGTCTGTCTTAAAAATCTGAACTGAAAAAAGAAAATTAAGGATTCACTTTCATTTTCAGTTCAACAGATTTCACATTTTGTGAAAGGCCATGTGCTGGTCCACATCTGTTACTTTATGAGTTTGATGTATGCATATGCAGCATGACAGGGTCTATTTTTAGAGATATTATTTTAATGTGCATCTGTTTTCTGATAATGTGTTTTAAGATATATAAAATATTTATACCTTAGTGTAAGCTTACCGTGTATACTATTTTATCTAGTGGTGAACTCCAAGGAGAGAAAGAGAGTGTGTGTGTGTGTGTGTGTGTGTGTGTGTGTTTTAACTAGAGAAGAGGTTAAGATAGGTTTCCTGGACTATACATGTTTTAATAAAGATACCAGATAGGGAAAGAATATAAAGTCTAACTGTATTCTTAGAACAGAAAGTATGTTTAATGCCTATTTGGCTTTTGAAAAATTGTAATCCAATAGGTTATTGTTGGTGGCTGCTGTTGCATTCTGAGGGCAGATCTTAAAGATGTTTTTAGCCCTGGGAGTTTTCTCCTTCAGCTTTATTTTTTTATTTTTTAATTTTTGGGTGGTTGTCATATTTTTGAAAATATATTTTATTGATTATGCTATCACGGTTGTCCCATTTCCCTCACTTCATTCCCCTCCACCCTGCACACCCTCTCCCACTTGCACTCACTGCCTTTAGTTCATGTCCATGGGTTCTAAGTTCTTTAGCTTCTACATTTCCCACACTATTCTTGCCCTCCCCCTGTCTATTTTCTACCCACCATCTATGCTACTTATTCTCTGTACCTTTTCCCCTTCTTTCCTCCTCCCACTCCCCTGTTGCTAACCCTCCATGTGATCTCCATTTCTGTGTTTCTGCTCCTATTCCGGTGGTTTGCTTAGTTTGCTTTTGTTTTAGGTGTGGTTGTTAATAATTATGAGTTTGCTATCATTTTACTGTATATCTTCTTTTTTATCTTCTTTTTCTTAGATAAGTCCCTTTAACATTTTGTATAATAAGGGCTTGGTAATGATGAGCTCCTTTAACTTGACCTTATCTGAGAAGCACTTTATCAGCCCTTCTATTCTAATTGAAAGCTTTGCTGGACAGAGCAATCTTGGATGTAGGTCCTTGCCTTTCATGACTTGGAATATTTCTTTACAGCCCTTTCTTACCTGTAAGGTCTCTTTTGAGAAATCAGCTGACAATCTGATGGGAACTCCTTTGTAGGTGACTGTCCCCTTATCTCTTGCTGCTTCTAGGATTCTCTCCTTCATTTTAATCTTGGCTCATGTAATTATGATGTGCCTTGGTGAGTTCTTCCTTGGGTCCAAATTCTTTGGGACTCTCTGAGCTTCCTGGACTTCCTGGAAGTCTATTTCCTTTGCCAGATTGGGGAAATTCTCATTTATTATTTGTTCAAATAACTTTTCCATTTGTTGCTCTTCCTTTTCCCCTTCCCCTTCTGATATCCCTATAATTCAGATGTTGGAACCTTTAAAGATGTCCTGGAGGTTCCTAAGCCTCTCCTCATTTTTTTGAATTCTTGTTTCTTCATTTTTTTCTGATTGGATGTTTGTTTCTTCCTTCTGGTCCACTCCATTGATTTGAGTCCCATTTTTCCTCCTATCACTGTTGGTTCCCTGTACGTTTTCCTTCATTTCACTTATTGTAGCCTTCATTTGTTCATTTAATTTGTGACCAAAATCAACCAAATCTGTGAGCATCCTGATCACCAGGGCTTTGAACTGTGCATCTGATAGGTTGGCTCTCTCTTTGTCATTTAGTTGTATTTGTTCTGGAGCTTTGATTTGTTCTTTCATTTGGGCCATTTTTTTCTTTTTTTTTTTTTTTTTTGTCTTGATGCACCTGTTATGTAGTGAGGGGTGGAGCCTTAGGTGTTCATCAGGGAGGGGCAACCCACGTCACTGGGTTGTGATGATGTTTGTTGGGGCGGGGTCCGAGAGGGAACAATGGTGCTTGCTCTGGTCTCTGCTGGATTTCAGTCCCTTCTGTCACTTCCCCCAAGCAAACAGGGCCCTTCTGGCACCGATTCCTATGTGGGTGGGCTTGTGTATGTTCTAGAACCTTGTGGGTCTCTCCAACGAACTCTCCTGTGAGGCTGGGAGTCTCTTCTGGCACCTCACCCCCACAGATGTTTTCAGTCAGTGTTTTGAAGCTCCATTTCCCCATGCTGGAGCCCTGGGTTGCGAGGTCTGTCTTGCCCCCCAGTTTCGCCTGGTTTATCTTGCGTGCAAATGTGGAATCGTGTGGTCCACCAGCTGCCTTGCACACTGAGCTCCTCCAGAATCCACTGCCTCACTGGGTCCATCTGCTGCTGCCTTGAATGCCCGGGGTCTGCCAGCCACTGCTTTTTTTGCTGGGACCCCTCCTCTGCTCAGCCGCCTGACTCTGCCCCTCCTACTGGTCTGGATGAATGTGTCTATTTTAACTCCTTGGTTGTCGGACTTCCATACAATTCAGTTTTCTGTCAGTATTGGTTGTATTTTTGTTTCTAAATTTTTATTGTCCTTATTTTGGTTGTGCGAGGAGGCACAGTGTGTGTACCTATGCCTCCATCTTGGCCCGAAGTCTCTCCTTCAGCTTTAAACGTGATCACACTGAAGCATTGTTTAGAATGCTTTAATCAGGTGTAAACTGTTTTAGAAGAAGCAACTAATCTAGGGTACTTAATCTTAATGGAGGTGCTTGTGAATAACATATTATTTAAATGTAAATAATTGACCTATTCATAGGCTTACCCCAGATCTTTAGAAGGATAAGTTTAAAACCTGGCTACTCTTGTGAGCAGGAGTTTTTGGAGTATTTACTGAGTAGTATGAAGGAGCAATCCTAGAATGCCACAACTTTCATATTGGCTCGATTAAGCAATTCGAAATAAGAGCAACTCAACTAAATCCCTGTTTTGCCATTCCTTATTAGTGGAACTTCCATCATGTCAGTATTGTTACTACACTTAGC
Organism: Anoura caudifer; assembly: GCA_004027475.1. Classification (NCBI taxonomy): domain Eukaryota; kingdom Metazoa; phylum Chordata; class Mammalia; order Chiroptera; family Phyllostomidae; genus Anoura; species Anoura caudifer. Next base: position 71,426 of record PVKU01006059.1, read on the forward strand.
ATTGCCATTTTACACTGGGGTGAGAGTGGAGCACAGTTTATGTAAATTTGTAGGGCTGAGTTTATCTCACAGGGCTGTTTTTTTCCATTGATAATGACCAATGTTTAATCTGGGTAGAAATCTGCTTAATATTATTGTCATGGCATGTTTTTATTAGAGAGCATTTGGGATGTTGCTTACTATCTGCAATTTGCAGATTATGTAAAAGATTCATTAATTTCTTAGTTTCTGTTAGTCAATCCATTTTGGTGGAGTTGTATTTTTACCTGACAATAGTTCAGAATATTTTTTTTTGGCTTTGTGTATTTTGGAAGTGGGACAGTTTTTGGCTACTGTATTGTAAGTGCTTTCCCCAGTTTTATGGCTTGTAATTTACTTACATTTCTGGAAATAATATAGTGAACTCTAAAAAAAAGCTCCTTTGGCCTCTTTGAGAAAAAGGTAAGTTAAAAACAGGTTCATTTCCACTGGCCTTAAATTAATTTCCCTTTTTAAAAGGAGTGGGGGGATTAACTATTGACACAAAGCCAAGTGACCTAACAGTAACCATACATCTTGATAAGAATATTATCTTACATTTTATTGTAGTCTTGTAATTCAGCCTCGTAGGTAGACTGAGGCTTTAGGTTTGAAGGTAAATAATTTATGGAAAACTAAGACTATATATACCAGAAGTAGGGTGTACTTAGTTACAATTTGTATGGTGGGTTTTCTTTGAACTGTAGGATTAGAAAGTGTATACTGCATGTCTTTCAAGGCTGAATACATTCAAACTTGAGAATTTAAAACTTTGACAATTGCTTTTATGTAGCCTAAACTCTACAGATCTGTTATTGAAGATGTGATTGAAGGAGTGCGGGATCTATTTGCTGAAGAAGGTATAGAGGAACAAGTGTTAAAAGACTTGAAGCAGGTTTGTCAATACAAGTGTTTCTGTCTTGTTTTTCACCTTATAAAACTGATAAATTAGAGTTCTGTGTCCTTAATTATAGTTGAATACATTCATTGTGCCACCAGCTAACAGTTTAATTTTAAAAGTAAAAAATAGAAATAAATATTAAAATGTTTTATTTTATTTTATTTTTCAAAAAGCAAACTATCCTTTTGTCTGCAGCTCTGGGAAACAAAGGTTTTGCAGTCTAAAGCAACAGAAGACTTCTTCAGAAATAGCATCCATTCACCTCTGTTCACCCTTCAGTTGCCACACAGCTTGCACCAAACATTGCAATCATCAACAGGTTGGATACAGTTAGTAAATTAGTACCATGTGGATCTTGGTACCAAATAAGAACAAATTCTTATTTGATGGTGGTTTTGAATTAGGGTAATGTTCTTAAGATGAGAGGGTGTGGACTTCAAAATCATTACTATTAAGTGAATACAGTTACCCCATGTAACTATTGATGAATAATTGGGTTATTCAACTAGTTTTTAAAATATTAAAGTCCACAAAGGTGACAAAGCCTTACTTTAGAGGAACAAGTTATATAATTTGTGGGCTCCTGGGATTGTGCATTGATAATTTCAGAGAATTTGGTTAGGTTTAGTCAAGGAGTAATCCAGCAGAAGTTGCTTGCACACTTGTGCATTCTTTCTCTCGCTCTTGGTTTCTGTATATATTGTACATTTGTTACTGTATTGAAAGCAGAATAGTGGGGGTGGGTAGAGCAGGGGAAAGTAAGGGGGAAAATGGGGACAACTGTAATTGAACAATAAAAAATTAAAAAAAGAAAGCACAATGGAGAGTTACCAAGAATATGGAGATTATTCAGGTTACCTCACTGTTTTGGATATATGCAATGATGGCTAGAAATTGACCGTATGTCTTCAATCTTTATTCTTGGACTTCCTGAATCTAGACCTTTACTTTTTAGAGAAATATGGGAGGGGAGTCAAAAAACCCAGACTTATCTTCTGGAGGGTGGGCGTCTTGTAGTACAGGTTTCCCCTGTTAGGTGAGTGTTCTAGGAACTTGTGTGTATCAGCTGGCACTGTTGTGAGAGGCTGCATTCGGCCTCAGTGAATTTTTTTTTTTTGAAGACTCAGTGCATTAGCCTATTTCATGATGGGTGATTTACGAGTGCATCGGCCCATAATGTACTGAGTGTTCAGCAGTTTTTGACCAAAAAAAATGCCATGATCCCGTGCCCCAACCTCCGTATTCACTCAGTGTTCACCAGAGTGACATTTTTGTTTCCCTGATGAAAAAAGTCCTCAAAGGGAAACCTTTCGAGGTGGGAGAGGTGAAACAAAAAATGGCAGAAGCACTTAAAGGCATCAAAATCAACAAGTTCAAAACTGTTTTGAGCAATGGAAAAAAAATCTTGATAGGTGTATTGCATCAAATCAAGAGTACTATGAAGATGATTGAAGTTTAAACATGTAAAAGTAAATACACAATTTTTTATAAATAAATTCCGTTTTTTGGGGACCCCCCTTGTATTTGTCCATATTATTTATACCAATTTAAACTGGAAAAGACTAGTTAATGAATGCTACAGCCTATTCTGTTATATCTTTCTGGCCTTTATTCCTTCTTTTCTCCCCTGATTCTTATAATCTTTATGCTACCCTAATGTGTGTGTTTCTAGCCATCATTGTATTAATCCAGAACAGTGAGGTAGCCTGAATAATCTCCATACTCTTGTTAACTATCCATTTTGTGTGTGTCTGTGTAGACATATAAATACCACACACACACACATACACACATATACATGCACATACATATATTTATGAGTATATGTATATATACATATGTGCACACACATATATGCATCTACACACAGACACGTAGTCACACATACAAATGGGTTTTATTGAGTTTAGCTGAAATTCAATAGATTAATGTTTGCAAGAGGTGAGGATAGATTTTAGATTAGATTGTCAATAATAGTTATATTTTTCATTGCATAGTTGGGAACATTCACATGAAAATCACCTGAACCAAGGTGAAGAGAAAACTACTAAGGAGGCTAGTACCTCATTTATTACCAAATGAGAGAATTTAAGTGTGGCAGCAATTACAGTGTATAAAAATGAAATAAATTAACAATGAGTATTGAATTACTAAACATAACTTTTATTTAATGCTATGCTCATTTAATCCTGCTCTATAAGAATTAGCCATGGAAGTTTTAATTATTAAGTTGATACATTGAAACATTTTCCATCATTTGTTGGATTTTTAGCTGATTTCATTTTTAACTTTTCTATTTTATTAGGATATCCCTTTTATTTCTCTATTTAAATGACATTCTTTTGAATTTTTTCTTTATTAAAGAATTTGAAGATTTTTACTTAGGAATGGCTTGGAGGGTGGCAAGTGTGAGAGGGGTGAAATATTTGTCTTTTGCCAGAAGTATACTTAACACTTTCAGGTTCTTTATTATTCAAAATTGCAATACTTGATTTTGCCGCAAGATGGTAATATTCCCAGTGATTTAAACCACAAAATACTCTTGGAACTAATATATCTAGTTGGCTTTCACTTGGCACTTTTATTCTGTGTCTTAGAAGTGAGAATAATAGAAACAATTATATTTAGACAAGACAGTTTTCTCATTCTCTTCTACATCACTTATAATGAAGTGGTTTAAGAGAAAGTATATATATCCTTTGAAAATGTATTTAGGCCTTATTCCTATTCCTCTTCATTTCTAGGTACCCTAAAATAAGATTCTTAAAGCGAATAGCATCATAAAATTGATGTACTTCATTGTATACTTTTAAAAGCTTGATTAAAACAACCTAAACTAATGCCTACAACCTTTTTATCTCTTGAAAACAACTTCAGTGTACAGTGGACTAAGTCTTTGCCTTTGTCCCACCCTTAAAACTTGTTTGTCCTATTATAGTGTTAGACTGCATTATCCATTTATTTAATAATTTCTTGTTAATGCTTGTTAATAATATCTTCAATTGCTAACATTTTTTTGGTCTCAGGACCCCTTTATACTCTTAAAAATTGAGGACCTCAAAGTGCTTTCTTTTATGTGGGTTTTAGGTATCTACTTACCATATTAGAAATTAAAGTTGGGAAATTTTAAAAAATGTTGGTTTAATTAAAAAAATGACTGTGTCAATATGAGAAATATTTGTTAAAAGGAGTTAAAATATATTGTTAAAACTCGTTTCCGGAGCAAAAATTTTTTTGTGAGATTAGTCGTATTGCATTCCTTTTTGCAAATTTTATTAATGTCTGGCTTAAAAGAAAGCTGAATTCTCATATCTTTTTTATATTTAATTAATTACTTTATTTTTAAGAATTTTATTCATTTATCTTTAGAGGGGAAGGGAAGGAGAGAGGGAGAGAAATAGCAATGTATGGTTGCCTCCCATGCGTCCTCTGCTGGGAACTGGCCTGCAACCCAGGCATGTGCCCTGACTGGGAATCGAACCACGATCCTTTGGTTCACAGGCCCACCCTCAATCCACTGAGCTACACCAGCCAGGGCCCATATCTATTTTTAGATTCAACCTGTTGTGTTATGTGGTTTTGGCTAAAGTATATGAAGAAAATTTGGCCTCATACAGATAGATAATTGGAAAAGTAGGAGAATTTTAATAGCATTTTTAGATAATTTAATATTACACTAAAACTCAACAAGTGGTAGTTTTTGAGAGGTAGTACAGGGTGGAGTCTGAAACCACAGCAGTGGACCTTTTGTGACATTCAAGTTCACTGATGTTTCTTGCACTTCGAATGACTCTTTAACCCATCTGTAATTTTATAACATATGTTGGATATTTGGGAAATATTGGGTCACCGAGTTATGTAGTTGATACATTATTCATTAAATAAGATTAAAAAATCATATTCATTAATATCACCACATATCAGAAAAGCATTAGAAAGCCATTAAGCCCACTATGGTGGATATAAAGTTTCCAAATATCTAATTTTTGCTTGAAAACTTGAATTTTATCATTGCCAAACAAATATCAGTTTGCTATCCTTGAAGTGGTGGACACATTAATTCATTAGAAATGTGTCTGCCAATAAGCTAATATTCTGAATAACCATAGTTTCTGTCAGTTATTCTTTGAAGTAAAAATAGTGTTTCTTAAACGAAGAGGGTAGGTCAGCTCCCAATTTAAACAGTAGCACCAATTCTTCATACTTCCTTGTACTGTACTGTGTGCTGCAGAGATGCTTTGTGTGTTCCTCCCATTTCATCACAGGATATTAAAAGGAAGTATACTTGAGAGTTGAAATTTAGTAAAAATAATTCTTTATATTACATAAAGGACCTTCTTAAGTGAAACAGTTGTTCGTTCCCTCCCTCCCTCCCTCCCTGCCTGCCTGCCTTCCTTCCTTCCTTCCTTCCTTCCTTCCTTCCTTCCTTCCTTCCTTCCTTCCTTCCTTCCTTCCACTGTGAGTGAGTGGCAATGGAGAGTAAATACAGGGACCACTATTAAGGTTTGTACTGCCTTAATTGGTGCTAAGGTGCCTTCAGTTTTACTCACCATTGCTTTGGGCCATCAGTGCAAACATCAATAAAATATTTCATGAGAAATGAAAAAGGCCTGTATTGTCTTGTTATTATAAAAAATAATTTTGACCTTGTGAACACCTTGGAAGGGTCTCAGGGATCCCCAGGGGTTTGCATACTACACTTTGAGAACTCTTCTATTTTTAGGGTGATTATATATAATTTATAACCTACTTTTTTTAAGACTTAATTTTTTAGAACAATTGTGGGGTTGAATTCTTTCTAAAGCCTAGTTTTTGTGAAATTTAATATTTTAAGATATATACATGAAGACCAGAATTCTGACAATTTGTTTATATAAAAACATTTATTCAGTTAAAACATAATTAGTTACTGAAACCGTCTTGAATATTTTGAACAATGAGTTTCAGGGCCCTGGCCGGATAGCTCAGTTGGTTGGTGTATCAGCTGATACGCCAAGGTTGTGGGTTTGATCTCTAGTCAGGGCACCTACAAGAAGCAACCAATGAATGCATAAATAAGTGAAACAACAGATTGATGTCTGTGTGTGTGTCTTCCTTTCCCTCCCTCCCTCCCTTTCTCTCTCTAAAATCAATAAATTAAAAAAAATAAAAAGTGTGTTTTAGGAATATATATGTATAAATAAAGTTTATGAACATATATAAATGGTGCATACAACTTGTGAATTTAGTATCAAACTTGAGTAGGAGTTGCATGAAACTTTACTATAAAATTCTGTTAGTTTATGCTTTTATTCTGATGGCTATAAAGAAACTCTTAAAACTCATACAGCTCTGTTTGATTTATATAACTATAGGGAATTATCCTTTAGGATTTATTGCAAAGTCTTTAAAAGAGGAGCATTGTTGCTGTTTTTCCTCAACTAATTCATTTAATTGCTTCAGTGTGTTAACACATTATTGTTTCTTCTTAGGCTATGGCTTAAGCTGTACCAGTTTAAGCTTTGCTCACTTCAGCTAATTAAGACTAATACCATTGTGTTCCTTCCACTGCAGTTCTCTCTGATTTAGCCTTTCTAAAAGAATGCCTGTTAATAAGCAAAGCCAGAGATGAGCAGAGTATAAAAATAATTTTGTGCTTCATTAACCATCAATCTACATAGCCTCATTTCTGTTGTTTTAATGTGAGAAGAATGGTTTAAAAAACATTTGCTCTTCTGAGCTGTTTGTTGTGTATGATGGAACTATTCTAGTGTCAGAAGCAGATCTTTGGGACAATGTTCCTTAATGTAGTATGTGAAAAAGGCCACAGTAAATGTTACATTTAATACCTATGTGCTGCATGTTCATGCTGAACATTCTTGTTTTATTAAAGAAACAGCAAAATGATAGTTTAGTCATGTTCGGCTAGGTAAAATGAATCTTGAGGTAAGGTTTAAGGATTAAGATTATGGGAGTTAGTTACGCTTTGTTTTTTAGACTGATTTTTTTAATGATTATGTTTACAATTATTTGGCCAACCTTTTAGGTGTATTATAAATAATGGTTAGCATAGAAAATTGGTAGATATAAAAGAAAGGTATGAGATTGCAGCTTTAATACAGGTTGAGTTGGTCTCTTAATTTGTTCTTGTATTGTTTCTAAGCAGTTGTACCTGTTTTATTCAAAGACTTCGGGAGACATATTCTTACTTTTTTTTTTTTTTTTACCCCTACGCAGGGACATGCCTAGTGATTTTAGAAGCGAGGGAAGGGAGAGAAACATCGATGTGAGAGAGAAACCTCAATTGATTGCCTCCTGTTCTCACCCCAACTAGGGACTGAACCCACAACATAGGCATGTGTCCTGACTGGCAGTCGACCCCACAACCCTTTGGTTTATGGGTTGATGCTCTAACCAACTGAGCCACATTGACCAGGGCATCAGGAGACATATTGGTATTCATTTATTTTTGAAACTATGTAGCTGTGCTTGCCTTATTTGGCTAAAGTACTGTAAATAATTTTTCAGAAAAATGAATGAATTGAAATTGATTTTGAACCTATAACATTCAGAAAGGTTTATGTTGGGCTATATGTTTCTGCTCAACAGTATTGTCTTTCAGAAATAGGCACTTTAACAAATATTACCTTTTCTCCCTGTGAAATGTTGTGATGTAGATTTAGTGCTACATTGACTTACTGAAGACAACATAGGTATTTATTATAGACTTCTGTAATATAGTATACATTTTTACAATGAAATATTTTCTTTTGGAATTTAAAGTAGGTTAGTTGTAAATTCTTTAAAGTTGTTGGAAAAAATCTAGTTAAATACTTTCACCTCTCGGGATCAGGCAGTTTAGAATTCACCATGGTCAAACATGTTAGTAAGTGATGGAAACCAGTTTTTAAAATAAGCTATATTTAGGAATTTTATTCAGTTGGTAAATTCTAATGAATTGTATAATTATTTTGTTTTCTATGCAGCATCGTTAGTTATCCCTGCTGGTAGAACTCTTCCCAGTTTTACCACAGCAGAACTGGTATGTAGTTTATTTAAGATATATTTTAAAAGATATGCCCCACTTTTAGTGAATGATAGCAGAAGGCTGGGCATAAATGTAATTCCTAATACTCCAGTTGAATAGGAAAGATGTGGTAGAGGATGGGAAACAGGAATAGCTTCTGTAACATTGATCTTGCAAAAACTCAGGAGTTCCAAAATTGCATGATTTTTGCATGCAATTGCATGATTTCCAAATGCAAAAATGCATGATTTTTCAAATGCATGATTTTCTTATCAACTTTTTCTGTCTTCCATAGCAGTTGTTAACATTTGCCAGACTATACCTACAAGACTATAAAATCTTTGAAGTTACATTGTATAGACTTTTAATATACACTGTATAATGTTATATACTTAGTGGATTCTAAATAGATAATTTTGATAGGGTATTGTTTCTGATTTTGCTCTCCCTAGAGTTGAGCCACAGCATAGCTATTCCTTTTATTTAAGCAGAATATTTTGGTCATTTTTTACTTTTGTGTAGTAGAGGTTAAAGTATAGATTCCCCACACATAGGATTTGGGGGAATAAAAAAATTAAAACTTACTATATATAAAACTGAGTAGTTTTTGTTGGAGAAAATAACATTTTTTCTTTTTTGCCTTTTTTCCTTATATACCAATGATATATAATCCACTAACTGTTTTTCATTTTCTTTCAGCTCATGAGCTGCCTTTCTAGAATAAAAGGTTTAGTGGGCTATTTATTTCCATTTCAACAAATAACCATATCCCTTCCAGAATTTTTGGGAAGAATGGTGCTGTTTTTGATAGGAGACCAATGAAGAAATACCTCTGCTTTTGAAATTCTTAGAAATAAATTTCTTATGATTAGAAAATAATATACTTCTAAAAAATTAAAACAGATCTATAAAGTAAAAAGCGAAAGGACCATGCAGTACTATACCCCAAAGATAACTGTTTTAATTAACCTGCCTAGATTTCTTTCATGAAAGTAATATTAATTTTCAGAGTAAAAGTACAATCATTCTCTGTATTGTTTCTGTAATTTACTTTTTAAAAAATTAATAATATAAAGGGATTCTTTTCAATGCCAGTAAAATATTGATTAGCCTTGGTAAATACATCACAGTTTAACCAATCTTGTTGATGGACATTTAAATTATTTGTAGCTTTTTAAAAATATAACATTGCATTGATTATACCCGTAGAAATGTCTTTGTATATTTGTGTGATAATCAGGTAATCAGTATAAATTTCTAGAAGCAGAATTTCTGGGACAAAGATCATGCATGGTATATATTGAAATTTTGATATAAATTGCAAAGTTGTTCTTCAAGAGAATTGTATCATATATAGTCATATAAGCAGTGGTCTGAAAGAATTGATTTTAATCATATCTTTACCAACATTGAATGTTACTAATTGATCTTTTAAATTTTTGCAGGTCTGGTAGGCAAAAAATGTTTCTTTGTCATTTGATTTAGTATTTAAAAAAATTTCAGACTGTAAGTTTAATTATTTCAAAATAAAAAAATATATACTATTGTATTAATACTTTAAAATACCATTAATGATCAACTTACAGACTATAGGACTCTTATAAACAACTGTGTTTCTTATATTTGGCATCTCAAAGATCAGTGGCCCAGGCAAGGCTATTTAGTGGGCAGGTTTTGTGAGTCATTGTTTGTACTGTTAAGACTTAATGGATTCATCGCTAATAGCCAGAGAACAGAATTACTTTTATCATAATGAGATTATTTGAATCAAACATAAAAAGGCTGTTTAATTCAAAGAACTCAAATGTAATGTTACCTGTTGTCAAACTGTTGTCCTTAATCAGATTTTTTGACCCTCTATGATCATCAGGGAAAAAAAGATACAAGTAAAGCCCTTTTCTAATATAAATTTCTCATATCTAGAGCACCTCAAACTCCAGTGCAAACTTTACTTTTCCTGGTTATCCTATTCATGTACCAGCAGGTTTGACACTACAGACTGCATCTGGTAAGAATATAGTCTAAAGATGTTCTGTTTTCAGCATTGGCATTCACTTCTGGATGTTAATTTGTATGACTTTTTAATAAACTTTATACGAGAAATTAGAAGAACTTTTAATAAACCTTACTTTAAAGATAATGATAAATGGTGGTTATTGTTATGGAGACAGGATCCCATGAAAGACCCTGTACTAGTCCTGTCCTGTATTTCATTCTCAATTCTCTTTTCCAACATTGCATAAGATACTTTACATATATGTTTACTCTAATTCAAGTCAGTTAATCTAAATTGTCAGTTAATCTAAATTTAGGAAAAACTAAAGATTATATTGATCGACTTTTGTTTCCTTTCTTATTGGAGATTGTATGGCATAATAGAAAGAATATCCAAAATGTGTAGAAATTAACCAATTTCTGCTTTTAAGAGTACTCTTTCTTGCTTTGAAAGAGAATTATATCTGTTCTTTGGGTTGTTGCAAAGTTTAAGCAAAGCAGCTAACACAATGCTCAAAAAATAAATTTTGTCTTTATGGTTTTATTTTAAAGGAAAGAAGGGGAAAATTTGGTAACTTTTAAAATTGGTAAACTCTTTTTGCATAGCCTTGTCTTATAGTTGTTATGTAGTATCTTATATCTTAAATATATGGAATATTTCCTCCATGATTATGTTTGTTAAAATCCCAAATTTGGGTTGGTAACACTGTAATTTATCAAACAGTGTGAGAGATTTATGGAGTGAATATTGGTTGCCTATATGTATCTCAAAATGTGCCATGTAAGCAATAGTGGGAAAAGGCTAGAGTTAAAGCAAGACATTTAATTTTTAAAAATGAGTAATACATATTTATTTTAGAAAATACAAAAAATCAGAAGATTAAGAGAAAATATCTCTTAGCGATAACCACTAATGACACACAGATATATTTTCCCCGATCTTGTTGTACATGACTTTATTTGAAATTGGGATTATATTGTTCTTACAGTTTTGATTTCTCATTTTTAAGGTCACCTTTATAAAGTCAATGTACCAATTATGGTGACACAGACTTCTGGAAGAGCAGGTGTTCTTCAGCATCCAATTCAGCAAGTATTTCAGCAGCTTGGGCAGCCTTCAGTAATGCAGACCAGTGTTCCACGACTGAGCCCAGGTTCTCTTCAGGCATCTAGTGAAAAGTCACAGGGAACGGAAACTCTGCTCCAACAACCCCCAGTTCTTCATTCTGGAACAGTGGATAGGAAACATTTAGAAAATGCCACCAGTGATACACTTGTACCTCCTGGAAATAAGCATAAAATCATGTCTGAAGCTTTGTTGAGTCAGCCAGAGAGCTCTCAGTATATCAGTCTTCCAGGTGTTGTATTTCCTGCACAGGTGTCTCAAAGGGATGCTAATGTGGAGACTTTGCTCAGTGTTTCAGCAAGTGCAACTCAAGACCTGCGTGGACCCATCTCCACGGGCCCTCAGGGGGCTCAGCACCAGCACAAGACTAATGTTCAACTTCATTTTGTTCAAAATAGAATGTTTGGATGTGATTCCGTAAAGCAGTCAAGAAATACAGAGGAGCCCAGCAGCTTACCTGTCTCAGAGAAGGTATTAGGGGTAAACAATGGCCAGTAATTAGACATTCTGTTTTTTAAGCTGTAAGGCTACTTAAAGTATATATGTTTTGTTTTTCCCTTTAGAAGATTGTTTTTTAATTGTTTTTACTATAACAATTAAAAATTGTTATAGTAAAAATATAACATCAGTTTTTAAAGTATTCATGCTCAGCATTTCTAAATTTTTAATTTCAACTAATGAATTAGAATATTTCTTTAAAGAAAATGCATTTGTTATAAAGTAATCTATTTTACCTCTCCTTTAACATTGTGAGAATTGTTTTTGTCTGCAGATAAAATATAAAAGACCCAGAAATCCATCCTAGTAATTAAATGAATATTTTGAGGTAAATTCACTGTCATACTTAATATGTAAAAGAGGTCCAAAATATTTTTTTCTTGCTCTACCTAATTTTCCTAAACTCCCATATGAAATTTTTCTCTACAAGAAGAATTATCTTCAAATAGATATTTTGTTCCTCTGTATTTGCTAAAATACTAGTTAACATAATTCCTTTTGGAATTTAAACCACTAAAAAGTAGTTTCTAATTAACTTTCCATATTGAAAATAGGCTTTAATTATTAATTTCCAGGGAATTCATAGTGATGGTAGAAAGAGTTACGGGGAATTTTGGATGGTAAAACAGAAAATGTCATGTTATCTTTTTACAAATGTAAAATATGTCTTATAGTTAACTCCATTTATCGACTTTTAGTGCCATATGGCAAATGATGAAAGGTTTGTATCTCAGGCTAAATGGTTTCGTGGTCCTTTAGAACTTCTGTACCAATTTGTAACAATGGATAGTTAAGTGCCACCTTAACATTTTCAGAGGTAGAAGGGGAAGCCTGTGGGCTACAGTGAAGGATAACCAACAAAGAAAAAGACTAAGAAATTATTTGACCTGTTTTAGAATATTTGATGAAGCTTGCTCAAAATCTTTTAGCAAGTCTGTTTTTAGTTTAGTTTTGGTATAAAGTGTTAAGATTAAAATGTTTTTTTTTTTTAGTACTCTGATATTTCCCAAATAATACACAAAATACAAGAAATGTAGGCTAAAATAATTATGAAGGATTTGGTTTTGAGGTAAAATAACCGTACATTAAAAATAAGTATTTGTTTTTCTCACTGGAAATTTTTGGAAGTGTTTTTCTCCAGGACTCTGTATGAACTTTGCAGATTTTTGGTGTGATGATTCAAGGACTCATTGGACTGTTTGTTAGATGTCACCTTGTACTTTGTTCTGATATGGGGAAGTAGATTAGTTAAGGGGGTTAATCAAGGATTGTTTAGGGGATAGTGGTTGAGAGCTTAAGCTTTGGAGCCATAATAGGTTCAAGTTCCAGATTCACTACTTACAAGCAAGCAATATAATGTTACTCAGTTCTAAAATTATCTTCTGTAAACTGGGCATAAAACCAATGTCATTTTTTTAAGAATTATCAGAGATGATGTATATAGAGTTTTTAATAGTTTCTGGTGCCATAATAAGCTTTATAGTAGTGCTGTTATGCTTTATGTGATATAATGGGTAACTTTTTGTATAACTTGTCAGTTAGAATTAAAATAGATCTATATTTAAAACATAATCCAAACATTCCAAATTTACTTTATCAATTTTTAAAATTAATTTACTGTAGGATATCTTTAAAATACTTCTTAATCTGGTAAGGTTTGTACTAATATAACTTTCAAAGTTTATAAATACCATAGCTTTTCTTTTTTATAAATAGCTTTTCAGAAAATCTTATTGCTTTAAGCAAGTTACAGTTAGCTATAATTGTTTACTTTTCCTGTGTAGACTAGCTCAAATCTTAAGTTTCTATATAAATGTTTCTATGAGACAGTTTTGCTGTTTCATAAAATATATTCCTGACAATTCTTGACATGGTCCTATTTTAAAGTCTATGTTACTATGTTAAGTTTTTCCTCAGTGTCGGAAATTTTTTTTCTAACCTTACAATGCCATAGAGAACTAGAAACTCAGGTCTTTATTACAACTCCAAAAACTGGGAGGGAAGTGGATGTGGTAGTGTATCTCTGACTCCTTTTTATTTCTGGCCTGCCCCCCAAACCATTCTCATTGCCCCAACTCCAGATATTGTCATTTCTGCTGCCTTATATTATTTGCCTTTTTGACTGTATTCTTACAGCTTCTTCATCAGCTCCTCTATATCTGCTCCTCCTGTTTCCTAAGGGTCCATCTTCAGCTCATTTATATTCTCCATGTTTTCCCTGGGCAATCTCATGTATTATCGCAGCTTTAACTACCACCTAGTTGTTAATGGCTACACTTTCAACCCCATTACTCCTGTGAGCTTCATGCTCATATGTGCTTTTTAGATAGATCTACCAGAACATCACAATAATTCACTGTTCCTCATGAGAGATACAGCCTGGTACCGCTGCCCATCTGCTGTTGCAGGCTAAGGACTACAATTACCATTTGTCTCTTTTTTTCTCCTTGTTCTCCTTATATCATGGGCTTTTTAACAACTATTTTTTAAATGTTGGAAAATATATGTAACACAAGATTTACCATTTTAACCATTTTAGGTGTGCAGTTAAGTACTTTTTTGGCTGTACAACATTGAGGACATTCACATTGTTGTACAGCCATCACCATGATCAATCTCCAGCACTTCTTCATTTCACACTGAGATGTTATACACATTAAACAGTAACTCGCCATTACCCTGTCCATTTATCCCGTGGTATCTTCTGTTCTACTTTCTATGTTTGTGAATTTGGCTATTCTAGGTACCTTATAAGTGGAATCATACAATATTTGTCCTTTTGTGACTGGTTTATTTTACTTAGCATAATATTTTTAAGGTTATTCCATGTTGAAGTACATGTCAGAATTTAATTCCTTTTTAAGGATGAATCATATGATTTTGATAACTTCTGAAACTAAATATTTCTGAAATCTGGTCCCTCTTCCTGCCTACTGCCATTGCCCTAATTGTTTCTCATTTGGGGTAACATAATAGTTTTCTATGTTACTAGCCTGTCGTCTTTGCTGTTTCTCATTCTGCTCAGCCCAGTCCATCGATTCAAGAGGTTAAGCTTCAGAGATCAGGATTACTTTGAATCCCTTCTCTATTCCTTAATAACTATTTGACTTGGACAAGTTACTGTTTCCTTATTTGCAGAAGAAAGATAATAGTATCTAGCATAGAGTTGTGGCGATGGGAGGATTACATGGGATAATCAGTGTGAAGTGCTCAGCAGCACGCTGCCTCACACATGGTGAGTGCTCAGTGAGCATTAGCTGTTAGTCTGTTCCTCATGGCTAGCAGAGATTTACCCCAAAAGCAGCCTGCTTAATATATCACTGACTACCCATCGCCTCCAGGATAAAGTTTAAGCTCCTTAATGTGGCACTCAAGTGACTTCTGTGTTCTTTCTCAGCCAGAGTTTTTTATTTACTTCCTTTATTTTATGCCTGCTACTTTACTGGGAACACCAAACTAACTATAAGCGAATCTCTGTGTTAACTTTGTTGTTTCCTGCCTCTCTTTTTTGCTTCTGTCATTATTTCTGTTTGGTGCCTGGATTTTGTTCCTGCCATCCTTTCTTTCAGTCCATTCCTACTTATCCATTTATTACTTCCTCCAGAAATCTTACTTATCTACCCCTTTCCCTTCATTATTGGATTGGATGCATCTCTTCTATGTTATTATAGCAACTTAAGCATGTGTCTGTTATAATGCAGTTAAAAGATATACACTAAAATGTCCTATTTGCATCGAGAGGTACATTTTATTAATCTGCATATCTAGTACTTAAGAATATATACACATGTATGCTAGAACATAAGCTTTTAAAGAACAGGATTTATGATTCTTTATTTGGCTCAGTACTTCTCAATCCTGCCTGAATGTTAGAATCATTGAGGCATTAAAAAATATAATGTTCAGGTCTACCCCAAGGGATTGAGATCTAATTGGTTATGGGTGGGTTCCACTCATCAGTGTTTAAGAGCTCTCTGAAGTGATTGTAATATGTAGTGAAGATTAAGAACTAATTCTCTAGCTCAAAATCAATATATGAATGAGAAATGGATGGAGTGAGGTAATAAGAGAATATATAACTTCAAGTAAGAGCTTTTATTTTTCTTTTAAATCCATTCTGATATTCCTCTAAAAGATAAAATATCATATCAGTAGTTATTTGAATTCAGAATTCAGTTAATTGGATGTCTGGAAAAAGTCCAACCATTGTTAATATAATGAGAATGGTTTGTATGACATCGATGTAACCTGGCAGCCAAGGAGAGTGGACTGTGCATGCATGAACAGTGATGACTTCACTGTACTACTCAGTGGGGGGGGCAGTAGGTGCCACTGAGTGAGCATGTGTACTCTGTGGCCATCACATTCAAAATGACTGAATGAGTAGAGCAACGAATCTGCATCAAATTTTTGCGTTAAGCTTGAATTCCTCTGTGGAAACAATTTGGATGATTTGGGAGGTTGCAGCTGTGGGCAATTGGTGATTGGCAGCTTCATCATGACAAAGTGCCTGCTCATGCATTATGTCTCGTGCAGAGTTTTTTGGTGAAATGTCAAATCATCCAGGTGACTCAGCATCACTTCAGCCCAGATTTGGTGCCCTGTGACTTCTGGCTTTTCCCAAAACTAAAATCACCTTTGAAAGGGAAGAGATTTCAGACTATCAGTGAGGTTCAGGAAAATATGACAGGGCAGCTGATGGCAATTGGGAGAACTGTGTCAGGTTCTAAGGTGCCTGCTTTGAAGGGGAGTGAGGATCATTGTCCTATGTACAGTGTTCCTTGTATCCCACATCTTCTTCCATAAATGTCTCTATTTTTCATAGTAAACGACTGTATACCTTCTGGACAGACTACACACACACACACACACACACACACACACACGTATACATATGCATATATAATTTTTTCATCTTTTTAAAAAATATATTTTATTGATTAAGCTATTACAGTTGTCCCATTTTCCCGCTTTATTCCCCTCCACCCTGCATACCCCCTCCCACCTGTATTCCCCCATCTATTTTCTGCCTACCATTTATGCTACTTATTCTCTGTACCTTTTCCCCCTCTCTCCCACTCCCATACCCCCACTGATAACCCTCCGTGTGATCTCCATTTTTGTGATTCTGTTCCTCTTCTATTGTTTGCTTAGTTTTTTTGGTTTTTTTTTTAGGTTTGGTTGTTAATAACTGAATTTGTTGTCATTTTTACTGTTCATCTTTTTCTTGGGTAAGTCTCTTTAACATTTAAGGGCTTGGTGATGATGAACTCCTTTAACTTGACCTTATTTGGGAACCACTTGATCTGCTCTTCTATTCCAAATGAAAGCTTTGCTGGATAGAGTAATCTTGGATGTAGGTCCTTGCCTTTTGTGACTTGGAATATTTCTTTACAGCCCCTTCTTTCCTGCAAGGTTTCTTTTGAGAAATCAGCTGATAGTCTAATGCGAACTCGTTTGTAGGTAACTGAAAATAAAGCCTCCTTTTCTCTTGCTGCTTTTAAGATGCTCTCCTTATCTTTAATCTTGGCTAATGTAATTAAGATATGCCTTCCTGTGTGCTTCCTGGGATCCAGCTTCTTTTGGACCTGAGCTTCCTGGATTTCCTGGAAGTCTATTTCCTTTGCCACATTGGGAAGTTCTCCTTCATTATTTTTTCAAATAAGTTTTAAATTTCTTGCCCTTCCTCTTCTCCTGTCACCCCTATGTTTTGGATGTTGGAACATTTAAAGATGTCCTGGAGCTTCCTAAGCCTCTCCTCACTTTTGTGAATTCTTGTTTCTTCATTCTGTTGTGGTTGAATGTTTCTTTCTTCCTTCTGATCCAAATCATTGATCTGAGTCCTGGTTTCCTTCCCATCACTGTTGGTTCCCTGTGTATTTTGCTTTATTTCACTTTGGGTGGCCTTCGTTTGTTCCTTCATTTTGTGACTGAGCTCAATCAGTTCTGTGAGCATCCTAATTACCAGTGTTTTGAACTGTGCATCTGATAGGTTGGCTGTGTCTTCATCACTTCATTGTATTTTTTGTGGAACTTTGATCTGTTCTTTCATTTGCCCCCTAACCTTTTTTTTTTTTGTCTCAGCTCCCCTGTTACGTAGTAAGGGGCAGAGCAACTCATGTCGCTGTATGTGATGCTGTCTGTGGGGGAGGAGTCTGAGAGGGAAGAATATCGCTTGTTTAGCTCTCAGCCAGTTTTTAGTCACTTCCCCCACTACCCACAATCAAATTGCGCCCTTCTGGTGCTGATTCCTGGGTAGGTGGGCTTGTGTACGTTCCAGGACCCTGTGGGTCTCTCTAATGAACTCTCTTCTGAGGTTGGGAGTTTCTCCTGCTGTAGCAACAACCCCCACAGGTATTTTCAGTCAGAAGTTTGAGGCTTTATTTTCCCACACTGGAATTCTGGGTTGTGTGGTCTGTCTCGCTCCCCAGTTGTTCCTCCCCGATTATCTGCACACGAATGTAGGTCTGCCCATTCTGCAAGCCACCACCTTGCTGGGTCCTTCAGCTGCCACCTTGCCTTGCTGTGATTCCTCTCTGCCTAGCTTCCCATTTCACCCGTTTAACCCCTCTAACCCCTCCTACTGGTCTGGATGAAAGTTTCTTCTTTAACTCGTTGGTTGTCGGACTTCCATACAGTTTGATTTTCTGTCAGTTCTGCTTTTTTGTTTTTAAATTTATTGTCCTTTTGATTGTGTGAGGAGGCATAGTGTGTCTACCTACACCTCCATCTTGACTGGAAGTCCATTTTTTCATTTTTAAATTATAGTAATATTCAATATTATATTAGTTTCAGGTGTACAACATAGTGATTAGACATTAATATAACTGTCACTGTTCTTAAAACTGGCAATGTGCACATTTTAATCACTTCCCCTGTTGCACCCATCTCCCCAAACACCTGTCCATCTGGAGACCACTAATTTGCTCTCTACATCTATGAGTTTGTTTTGTTTTGTTTGTTCACTTTTTTAGATTCAGTATATACACGAAATCATATGGTATTTTTCTTTATTTGTCTGTTTCACCTACCATAATACTCTCCAGGTCCATCCACGTTGTCACAAATGGCAAGACTTTATTCTTTTTTATGGTAGAGTAATATTCCATTGTATATATGTACTGCCTCTGTTAGCCATTCATCTATTGATGGATTTAGGATGTTTACATATCTTGGCTATTGTAAATGATGCTGCAGTGAACATAGGAGTGAATATGTCTTTTTGAATTAGTGTTTTGGGTTTCTTTAAATAAAACACCCAGAAGTGGAATTGCTGGGTCCTTCTTTGTCTCTTGCTATAGCCTTTGTTTTAAAGTTTATTTTGTCTAATGTAGGTATTACTACAGCTTTTTTTTGTTTCCATATGCATGAATTATCTTTTTCCATTCTTTTACTTTCACTCTGTGTGTGTCTTTTGATGTGAAGTAGGTCCCTTTTTGGCAGCCTGCGTATGGATCTTGTTTTCTTACCTATTCAGCCATCCTATGTCTTTTGATTGTGACATTTAATCCATTTACATTTAAAGTAATTATTGATAGGTATGAAGTTCTTGCCATTTTATTCATATTTTGCTCTTCTTCTTTGAGAAGTTCATGTAACATTTCATATGATACTGGTTTGATGGTGATGAATTCTTTTAGCATTTTCTTATCTGAAAACTCTTCAACTGTCCTTCAATTCTAAATGATAGCTTTGCTAGGTAAGAACAATCTTGGTTGTAGGTCCTTGCTCTTCATATCTTGAGTATTTTGTGTCAATCTCTTTTGGACTGCAAAGTTTCTGTTGAGAAATCAGCAGTTCCAAGCTCCTTGCCCTTAGTTAAGGAGTAGTTACATTTATACAGTCCTAAAATTACATTTGGCCCTTCAAAGGCAACCATGAGGCTGATGTGGCCCCTGGTAAAAATGAGTTTGACACCCCTGCAATATGCTCTTTAAAAGAATGTATAATTTGGCTGTTTGGGGATAGAGTATTCTATAAATGTGAATTAGGTTGAATTGGTTAATTGGGATGTTCAGGTCTTCTACATCCTTACTAAATTTCAGTCTTTTTTTGTTGATTACTGAGAGAAGAATGTTGAATTTTCCAACTATCATTTTGGATTTGTCTGTTTCTTTTTTAGTTACATCAGTTTTGATTTATAGTTATCCTTTCCTATTTTGCTTATTTCAGTTGGTACTATTCTTTATATTTTTTATTTGTCCATTGAATGTTATGTCACTTGTCCTTTTCCATTTCATTGAATTATTGTTTAAAATAATATGAAATAATTAAAACCTAACAGGTACTCTATAAATTGAATGTGTATAAACACTGGTAAATACTATCTTAAAGCAGTTAACTCATTTGCTGTCTATGTATGACTATAAGTGGGTTTACTTTATTTATAATTTTAAAATTATTTATGTTTCATAGAAATGCTAGGGGTGTCTTAAAATTCAAAATTAGAGAACATGATCTTAAAGGAAAGAACCACTTCTAAGTGGCCACTTGTGAGATGTTTGAGTAATTTTATATTTTTGTGATTCAATGTTTTCTGTACATTGTTTTACTTGAAAAACTTTATTTCTTTTTCATTTTAGGTTTATAATTCTGAGACAGGTATAAGCATTCAAGTAACTGATGATGATATTAATGAAATAATTCAAATAGATGGAACTGGTGATACATCCAATGATGAAATAGGAAGCACAAGGGATGCAGATGAGAATGAATTTTTAGGGATTATTGATGGAGGAGACCTGAAGGTACTTGAAGGAGAAGCCGACAATATATCAAATGGAAATTCAACTGTTAACAGCAGTGATAATGAGGACCCTCAAATAGACGTTGTGGAAGAGGTGAGAATTACTTTTGAGCTGAAACTTTCTTTATTACATTTATAACATTTGTACTTTACTTTGGAACCAAGAAGAATAACAATTAAGATTAACTCTGTTTTTAGTGTTAAAAGAGTCTCTTGTTTGTACTCTAGTATTTAAACTTTTAAACTTAAACTGTAATTTAAACCAGTATTAATTATTTAGGAATCAGCTACTATATTGGTTGTTTTTAACTAGAGATTGTGGGGGGTTTAGGGAATGGGAGTGGAGGTAAAGGAGGCAGCTAGGGTAGAGGCATGTAGCATCTACTCTAATCCTGATAAATGTACTAAGATCTTTGTGGAATATGGTAATTAAGAAGCATGTAAGTAGCATTAACTCTCATTTATGGTGTCCTTCCATATGTTCCAGCTACCATATTAAATCTTGCCTGCCTTACATTTGACATTTCCACTGTCCTAGAGATCTTACTACTGTCCTCATTTTTTTCAGATGAGGAAACTGAGATATGAGGAGTTAATAACTTGCCCAAGATCAGTAGTTATTAAGTGGCCAAGTTGGGATTCAAACTCAGGCTATTTGACTTTTAAGTACACTAGTATTCTGTCTCTCCAAGTTCCATTATTTACATGTGCCTCCCTTTAAAAAATTGAAAACATCATCAAATTCCTTAATGTGACCATCTTTTGCCTTTAGGACCCTTTAAATTCTGGAGACGATGTGAGTGAGCAGGACGTGCCAGACCTGTTTGACACGGATAATGTGATTGTCTGTCAGTATGACAAGGTACTGTGTTCCCCTTTTAGACTTTGGGTTTATTAATTGCATTAATAGTAGGAAAGTGTGTAAAATGATGGGAAACATGATGGTGAGTTCTAGTTCACAGTTAAATAAATCTTAAATCTTTAAATCTTAAATCTTTAACTTAATCTTAGTTAAATCTTTGAAATAGCTAATTAATTGTATAAATTTTGGGGATGTATTTTGGGTGTAACACCGCATTCCCAGTGATATAAGAAAAGTGGTAGTCCTTGTCTCAAGGAGGTGACAGTCTTATTGAAACAAGATTTTTCTGTATGGGGTAATAGAGTTTCATACAATAAGATGGTAGATAAATTAAAAGCTGAAATATGTGACAGGGAAGTCAGATGCTGAGATGAGTGCATGTAAATCAAATGCTAAGATATGTGGCACATATAAATATGTCCTAAAAGCGGCTAGAGATACAAGAAATCATTTGTAGTTAGAGTTCTCCACAAATCCTTCATGGGTGATACGGGGCTTTGAAATAGGTCTTGAATGATTTGTAGGATATAGATAAGTGTGGAGAGTAGGCATTTACAGTGGAATAGCCTAATAAAAGGTAGAACAATGGATGCATGTGGAATGTTCAAGGGACAGTGAAGAGATAGCTCTGTCTTGACTAAAGTATTCTCTTTTGGGGTGTGTTAGGAAATGAGGCTAGGTAGAGAACAGAGTTGGGAGCAGATTGGAAATCCAGAATCCTGGTAGGAGAAATCCAGATTTGGTGGACATTAGTCTTCTAGGAATGTTACTGAGAAAATTGTAATTGGCAGTGCTTGCTGATTTGAAAGAGGAAAATAGTAAGAACAGGGGTAGAGCAGACATGAAGTAACCAGAGCCCAGGCTAAGGATGGCAGTGTAGAACATGGAAGCTTCAGAGACTGTGGTGGAAGAAGCTGTGGGACTTAGTGTGATCAGATGGATTTTAGAGAATGATTGACAAGGGGGGGTTGAAGGTGTCCCTCAGGTTTCAAGCCTAGAAATTAAGTTAGTAGCACTTTAACTTTAGCAACTAAAATATGTATTTTTTTCTTTTTTAAAGAACACTTAACTGTGATTATGTAGTAGAATGGCCAGTTTTTGTCCTTATTTATGCATATTTACATATTTATTTTTTAAAAGTTTTATGGTATAATTCACATACTACACAATTTACCTATTTAAAGAGTACAATTCAGTGGTTTTTAGTATATTCGTAGATATGTGCAACTATTAACACAGTCAAATTTAGAACATTTTCATCGCCTCAAAAAGAAGTTCCATACCCATTAGTTCTTATTACTCATTTCCTCCCAGCCCCACTACTAGGCCTGAGGAGCCACTAAACTACTTTCTCTCTCTTTAGAGTTCCCTGCTCTGGTGTTTCATATGAAAGGAATCATGTACCACGTGGTCTGTTGTAACTGGTTTCTTCGTACAATGTTTAAAGTTTCATCCGTGTTGTAGCATATAACAGTTCTTCATTCCTTTTTATTGCTGAATACTAGTTTATTGAGTGTATATAGCACATCTTGTTTATTCATCCTTCTGTTGATGGACATTTGGGTTGTTTCCACCCTTTGGCTGTTAAGAAGAATGCTGCTATAAACATTTGTGTACAAGTTTTTGTGTGAAAATACATTTTCCTTTCTCTGTAGGAGTAGAATTCCATCAGATTGCCTTCCCAAATGGCTGTGCCATTGTCCATCCCGCCAGCAGTGTATGAGGGTTTGGAGCGCTCCGTATTCTCACTAACACTGGTAACCTGGCTTTGGTTTTAGCCATCCTCGTGGGTGTGAAGTGGTGCCTCGGTGAGGTTTTGATTTGCATTTCCCTGATGACTAATGTGTGTTCACATGCATTTTCTTTATTAACAATTTCAGTATACTCAGGTGAAACAGGAGGGTGTTTAGAATTGAAAAAATAAGTCCTTTTCTCTAAAAATGAGTTTGTTTTTCCCCTACAACATTTTATACAGATAGAAAATGGCAATTCAGATGCTGGTAAAGATAAACACAAGCAGGAATAGGTAATACAAAAGGGACCAAACTTAGTTTACTTCTTTATAAACAATATATTGCCTTCTATGAAGAAAACATTATAAGGCATGAAATTATATGTGCCTTCCATAGAGGTACAGAGAAATTTCTAGACCATTACAGATAGAGTATTCTTTGTTGTACTTCATTATGGGAAATAGCCTGTAATTAATTACCTAGTGCTTTGTATTTGTCAAAGCATTTTCTTACACTTTTTTTGTTTTGTTTCTTACAACAACCTTGTGGGATAGATAGAAGGAGTGATTTTAGATGTGTAGTGTTAACAAGGCTAGTTGTCTGAGGATACTCTTCAATTAGTTAATACTTTAAGTACTAAAATTTTTAATGGGAACCAGGGCATTGGGGAGCCACCGAAAAGTTTTTTGAAGGGAGTGATGAAGTCAAAAGATAGCATGGAAAGAGAATGCATCTCTGAGGCTGGGCTGGGAAAGACCACTATAGCTGTGAATATTTATAAACAAGTAACTTCCCAGTCCTGGTTCACTTGAAAGACTCAAGTGTAACAGACTTTTCAGACTTTTCTTTTAAGAGCTTTACTACTCAGTGTGTTTTGAAGGTTAGTAGCATCAGTTCCCCTTGGGAGTCACAAATGAGGCATTTTGAGTCTTACCCTAGACTACTGGATCAGAATGTGCATTTTAACAAGACTCCCCTGGTGATTTGTATGCTCTTTAGACGTTGAGAAATACTTTAAAAAAAAATATATATATATTTTTGGTTTTGGTTAACATATATGGTTTTGGTTAACACCTTTAAATTTATAAGTTAACATTGGGAAAATAATTTGCAAATATTAAGATGTACAATGAGAAAAGGTTAAATGAAGGTTACTGGTCAACATGCTGAGTGAGAATTACTTAAAGTGTATGGACATGTTATTTCAGAAGTCTAGGGAATGTCTAGGATTAATATAAAGGGTAAAGTAATAAGGATATCATGGGGAAGATTAATGGTGAAATGAAACCTTTTACTATAGATGAGAGTGTTCTATGCTATAAATAGGACACTGTTTACAGTTAAATGTGAAACTATTTGAATATGTTGCACCTTCATTTAACAGTATCAAACTTTTGCTTATAGCTGGCTTTGTCCCTTAGATGCTAGTACAATGAATAATTGCTAATTGTGTAGCATAGTATCTCTCTCTCCTCTGTATGTATGTTTTCAATTGATACAGCATATACATCATTAAAAACAACAAGGCACTATAAAAGGTATACTATGAAAAGTCTGGTTCCTCTCTTTTACCATTTGTACTTCCTACCAGTAGCTCCCTGTCCCTGCCTTGTGTACAAATAAGTAACCAGTTATATTAGTTTCCTAATACACTTACCGAGTCTCTTTATTCAAGTTTAAGCCTGAAAGGTAGCACAGGCAACACTGTATTTTGCACCTTGTCCTTTAAAGAGAGTAACAATATATTTTGGATATCTTTGTGCTATTATTTTTATAGCTGTATAACATTCTATTGTAGAATTATTAAGATTTATTTAACTGATCCCCTACTGATGAATATTTGAGTTATTTTAGAGTTGTTTGCTATTGACCATGTATACATAAGACATTTCGTATGTGTGGTTGTATCTACTAAATAAATACCTGGAAGTGAGATTACTGGGTCAAAGGGGAAATGCACATGTTAGATTTTGCCAAAATGCTCTCCTGGAGGGTATTTCAGCATGTACTTCCATTTTAGTGTTTGAGAGTGCTTTTCTTTTCCTACAGCCTTGTCAATTGAGTGTAATAAGACATTTGGATCTTTGTTACTATGAAAGGTGGAAATGATATCTTGGTGACATTTTTTACGTTTTATTTAGGGGCCATTAGTATTTACTTTTATGTGAATTGCTTGTTCATAATCTTTGTTTATTGATTTAGAAGAGCACTGTTATTTTTTGGGGAAAATAGTCTTGTTATATGCAGAAATACTTTCCCCTATGCTTTCAATACTTTCTTTCAAGCAGATGTTGAATTTGTCAATCTTTATTTTTATGATTTCTAAATTTTGAGTCATGAATAGAAAGTTTTTTCTTGCCTCAAGATCTTAAAGGGATTCACTCATGTTTTCTTCTAATATTGCTTTGGTTTCTTTTAAAAAATGTAAGTCTTGATTGATTTGGTGCTTTTCTTGATGTATAATGTGACATAAGGTTCCAACTGTATATTTCTAGGTGGCTACCCATTTTTCCTGACATTATTTATTAAAAAGTTTATCTTGTCTACACTGATAAGCAAATGCTTTCTTTATCATTTACTAAAGTTCTATATATATTTGGGTCTACTTTGTGATTTTATGTTTTCTTGGCTGTTCATTGGCTTGTAGTACATTGATTTAAGGTATTGAGGTTTTTAATATCTAGTAGGGCTAATATTTCTTCATGATGTCCTTTTCCAGAATTTTCCTTGATGTTATCATTTATTTCTTTGTACTGACTTTAGCATGTACTTCCATTTTAGTGTTTGAGAGAGCTTTCAAAGCAAACCCTGTTGGCATTTTATTTGAGATCACATTAAATGATTAGAATTTGGCATTTTAATGATATTAAGAAGGAATAGGTTGCAATTTAAGATGGGATGTTCCGAAGAATGTGACAGGGTAAAGATCAAAAGGGAGTAAGAGAATGAACCATGAGGCTCCTTGGATGTAAGCACTTCAGACAGAGGGAAGAGTAAATACATAAATCCTTAGGCAGAAAAATACCTGTGTGTTCAGGGAACAGTGAAGAGGTCAGAGCAGTAAGTGAGGTGAAGAGCAGGATCTTGTAGTCTATTTCAAGGACTTTTGTTTTTGGATGGGAAGTCACTGGAGAGTTTTGAGCACAGAAATGACATCTGGTTTATATTTTTAACAAGACCTCCCCTGGCTACCATGTTTATAGTGGACTGAATGGGGACGAGGGTGAAAACAAGGAAACCAGTGAGGCATACATTAATCCAAGTGAGAGAGGATGGTGGTTTAGACAAGAGTAATAGTCGTAGTGGTGGAGCTGGTGGAAGTGGCTGAAATATGAATACGCTTTGTAGGTGGAACTGACATTTACTGATGGATCTGGACATGGGGTGTGAGTAGGAGGCATAAAGAATGTCTGTAAAATTTTTGGCCTGAGCACTTAGAAGAATGCATGGGCATTCCACACTGAGGTGGGGAAGACTGTAAGATTTGGGGGTGAGGTTATCAGTGTCCTAGTTTGAAACTTTTTGAGATGTTTATTGGACATTCAGGAAGAGATGGTGAAGCAGTTGAATAAGAATCTGGAATTTAGAGGAGAAGTATGAACTGGTGATATAAATTTGGGGAGTCATCAACATATAAATAGTGTTTAAAGCCATGAGATGAGTTATGACCGAGAGAGTGAATATAAACAAAATAGGAGTCTTGGTACATTCTAAAATTGTGAGGTAAGAGAGATGAAGAGGAATCAGTAAAGAAAGCTAAGAAGTGGCCAGAGAGTTAGGTGGAAAGCCAGAGTGTTCTAGAAGTGAAGTGAGGAAAACATTTCAAAGAAGAGAGTGTGTTAAATGGTGCCAGTAGATCAATTATTTAAAAAATACATTCCTAGGGGAGAGGGGAGGGAATTTCAAGGGGAAAGGGGAAGGGTTTAGAGCAAGTATAAAGGACACATGGACAAAAACTAGGGGGTTGTGGAAATGGGAGGGAAGTGAGGAGGACTGGGGGTGGGCTGGGTTGGGAGTAAAAGACAGAAAACTGTACAAGAACAAGAATTAAAATAAAATTAAAAATATATATATTCCTAGCTCTTTTATGTCTTTTGTTGCTGTGGTAAATGGGCTCTTTATATTTTTTATTGTTACATATATACATAGAGGTTATGAATTTCTGTACATTAATTTTGCATTCAAAATTAATGTATATAAGAATTCAATATTGAATTCTTATATATAGTCATTTTGGAAATTGATTATTTTAGGTTTATCATACATGTGGTCATTGCACCTGCAAATTTATTCCATCCTTTTTAATTTTTATATCTTGACATCTTGCTTGTCTAATTGCATTAGCTAGTATCTTACACTTTCCTCTTGTCTTATTGCACTGGCAATAGATGGTTCTCTAGAGTGAAAAGTGGGATAATAGTGGGTATCCTTGATTATGTCCTGACCTCAGTGGGAATACCTTTCGGCTTTCCCCTCTAAGCATTAAGACAATAGCTTTTAGGCTGAAGTAGGAGTGTGTGTGTGTGTGTGTGTGTGTGTGTGTGTGTGTAGGACATAGCCTTTGATTCTTATTTTGAGTAAAAAATTTTAAAAAATGCATGAGTTTTATCCAGTGCTTTTTCAGTATCATTGGAGATGATTATATGATTTATCTCCTTAGCTCTAGAAATGTAGTTTTTTATTTTTTTAAAGATTTTTTTTATTTTTAGAGAGAGGGGAAGGGAGGGAGAAAGAGAGGGAGAGAAATATCAATGTGTGGTTGCCTCTCACACGCTGCCCACTGGGGACCTGGCCTGCAACCCAGACATGTGCCCTGACTGGGAATCGAACCAGCAACCCTTTGGTTCACAGGCCGGCACTCAGTCTACTGAGCCACACCAACTAGGGCTTATAGTTTTTCTTATAAAAACTTTATTTTTTTATTATAATTTTCATTACCATTTATCCCTTTTATCCTCCCTTTCCACCCTGCAATCACCACACTATTGACCATGTCCATGAGTCCTTTTCCCTTTTTGCTTGATCCTTCTACCTCCTAACTCACACCCTAGAGCTGGCAGCCTACTTTCTATCTGTGAGTCTGTCTCTGATATGCTTGTTATATTAATATATTTGTAATATTGAACATGTGCTGCATTTTTAGAATAAATGTAGTCACTTGATAAAGCAACTTGAATGAGTTGTTACTGCTATTGTTCTCCTAATTCTGGTTGAATTTTATTACCATTGCTGAGTTCAGGATTCAGTTGTTACTATTGTGTTGAGACTTTTTAACATACATACATGCAAGTGAAAATTTGGGAGTCAATCTCTGAGAAGAAATTTTCCATTATTAGGACTTTTTTTCCCAACACAAATAGGGTTTTATCCTTTGCATTTTCTTAGGCTTTCACAAAATGCATCTGAATAGTAGTCATAGACTTCTCTTTCTTCATTTGACTACTTGCAGTCAACAAGTAGGTTTAATTTTTAACCTTGATTTCAAATCACACATTCCTAAGGTTTTAAAAATATGTAGTCATTTGCGGTCTACCCAGAGGTAACAGTAATTTTATAATTTCTTACCTCTTGAGGTAGTAGATTTTCCTAGTTTTTATTTTGTCTGTATCTAGGCTGACTTACTGAATTCAAATAACTGCCGATAGAATCTAATAGATTATGAACTATATCTTCTGACTTTTCTCAGTGCCTTATTGTGACGACTTTCTTCAGGGTGAAACACAACTTTTAAAAATTTCTCAAAATGTTAACTACATCCTCTCTGTTTACTCCTTTGCGTACATCCTGAACTCTCTGCTGTTCTTAACAATCCAGGCATGCCCCTCCTCAGGACTTCTGCAGTTTTCTGTACTCTTTGTTTGGAATGCTCTCCAGTCAATCAATACCTGGCTTTATCTCTCACCTTCTTCAAGTCTTTGCTCCAGTGTTACCTGATAAGTCAGGCCCACTCTGACTCTTTTTTTTTTTCCCCCAATTATAACCCTACCTTGGTATTTGTGATTTTCTGTTTCTTGCTCTGTTTTTCATAGCAGTTATCACCTTTTAATTCTATATAATTCTATCACCTTATATATTCTATATAATTTATGTGTTTATTAGGTTTCTGTTCCCCCAACCTAACTAAAATGTAAACTTTTCAAAGATACAGTTCTTTTCTGTTTATGAAAAAAATATATATACACACACACCCCAGTTTTTTTTTTTTTAAACTGATACATCCAGTGCCTAAAACACTATCTGACACATAGGAACATCAAGTATTTGTTGACTGAATAAATGAATGAATGAACTATCTTGAGGAGGCCTTATTTTTAAAGAACTCCCATTTAGGGTTAGAATAATCATGTGATATTCAAAGAAATGTAAATAATCCTTTGACTTTAAATTTAATTAATTTAGACTATTTTTCTCCCTCCAGATTCACCGAAGCAAGAACAAATGGAAATTCTATTTGAAAGATGGTGTTATGTGTTTCGGAGGGAGAGACTATGTATTTGCAAAAGCCATTGGTGATGCAGAGTGGTAAAATTTACGAGCTCAGTACATCATAAACATCAGTGGGACTATATTATGTATTGTGAAACTTATTTTTATTTAAATATAGTCCACAGAGCTGCTCTAATATTTAGTTCACTGTATGGAATTTAATAAAATTGTAATTTAGATGCAGATACAAATATTCAGTTTTATATTTCTTTCATTTACTAATTTTAAAAAGTTTCTTAAAAAAAAAACCCTCATTATTTGTACCATTACAAAGCATAGATACATTAGGTGTGATGGAGCATGAAAAAATGTCATATTTATTTCATCTTGAAGTAAAATTTAAATCCCGTTCATAGTGAAGTCAATATCAGTTATTAGATTGGAGCCAGTGTTCCTCTCGCCTATCACCAAGTAAGTAGCAGGATATTCAAGAAGACTTGTCTGGGTCTTTTAGTCTACATTCCTTACTAGTGATTTGCTGATTGTGCAAGCCCAGATGGTTCCTTGGAGGCAGATGCCTCTTCTAAGCACATACTATACATGAACATGGAAATCTTTGCTGAGGCAAGGTTTCCTGATGTAAGAATCAGCCTCTCTGAGCTTATCTTGTGACCAGGTCATTCTTGTATCCTCCTATTTCTCCGGGGAATTATGAGGGAGGAATGGATTAGGTTCCTGTTCTACTTCTTGAAACTTCACACTTCTGTCTTCTCCCTCACCATAGTGGGTTTTCCCTCTCTTCTTAATCTTGTCATATTTTTCTGACAGTGCAAGGCCCCTTTGCAAACTATTTCTCTCTCAAAGATACTCCCTTTCTTCCTTCTTTCTAACAGGGAATTGCTTCATTGAGGTTAGGCTTTCTAAAACATCAGTCAGGAAGAGATATTCTCTTCAGGAACCTCTGCTTTGACCAGATGAGATTGCCTAATCTTACCTGCAACAAGAAGACCTAGATAACTGTCTTCAGATCATAGAAAAAATAATGTAAAACACAAATAACTCTTATTTTCCTGCACCAATAAAAACAAAGCAAATTATCCCCAAATTATTCTGTAATATTCTTTCCCTTAGTAGATTCAAGTCTGTCAAAGGAATATTTTCTTCATCCTTCAGCTTCTCTTAAGGGGTAGAGTATACATGTTCCCTAAATTTAGGATCCCTAGTTTCTGCTCTGAATGGTGTCCTCCAGGACAGCACACAAAGCAGTGCTGGGATGAGTGGGTTATGGTCTGCAAAAGGTTCCTAAGGATTGGATACCTGGCTCTGGCAGGTCACAGGGTGAATTCCCCATTTCCTTTTCAAAGACAACCCTAATTAGAGAGTTTTATTTATTGTAGCACTTGTCTTGTTTTGCCCAAGGGACTCAGCTATTATGGCAGATCATTTAAAAATCTGGATAAATCTCTCTGGATCTTGGGGTACTATCTTTGGTCTGAAGTTGGCAGCTGCATGAGGATTCAGTTTGTACTAGTAAGTAAGCTGGTTCCCTAACCAGATTTTCCAGCTGTGTCCTCTTCATCCTCAGCATGATTGTTCTTTACCCTATCACCACTGCTATTCCTGATTCTTCTCTATCTGTTGAGAACTTCCAGGTGCTCTGGGTTCTAATTGGATGTTGCCTACCATGAAATGGCCATCTTTTCTACATAAAAAGCAAAAAGAGAGGGTGCTTATTTTTTGTGTTTATCCTTGAATGTAACCCCGCCAGGGCTGAGGATTACATTTTGTAGTCTTAATTTCTTCTTCCCAGGCTCATCCAGCTACTCTGTATGTGCTTTAGACAAATGTTATTGTAAATTAAGGACTGAATTTATTGACAAGGTGGATTCACTTGGGAATTGGCCTTTAATATGTTAGTTTAAGTGTTTGAGAAAGGCAGGGATGATTGTTTCTAAAATTCCTTTCCTTTTTTCCGGGATGGATTTTAATGACACTTGCTTCAAGTGTCATTAAAAAAAAAATCACTGCTTCAGTGATTTTTTTTTTTTTTAGTAGCATAGTACAAATACTACTATTACATAGGTCGTCTTTACTTATGTGGTGCATTTTATCACTAGAGACAAAAGTCACAGTTGTTCCATTTGAGTCTCTGCATGCCTTCATGCCTCTGATCTTTTAAAAATGCAAAAAAAAAATCAATTTAAAAGTTGGATTACCACAAAATAAAACAAAGTCCAATAATAATTACCCTTGCATACTAATGTACATGATGATAGTTTTCATGGTGATTGCTGAGAGAGTTGAGTTGTTCAATTATTTTGGACCTCATATGCTTTTATTAGTTTCAAATAATGCTAGAAAAAATTTTGGTCCTTGAGAAGTTGTCTGTATGAGTGATTTTCACAATTGTTTTATAATATACTTTAATAACAAGTATACGCTTGCATATACATAGATACACATAACAAATGAAACAAAAATTTCAGAAAATCATGGTTGTCTCAAGCACAAGATAGCATTTTATATTTTCTACTTGATTTTGTTCTGTGGCACTTAAAAAATGATGGTATTGACTTAATAAATTGATTTCATTGCCTACTAATGGGTCATGATTCATAGTTAAAAGATTTTATTTTTAATGTACATGCTAAAGATAGAGTGAGACAAATCTCATTCCAAAAGAGAAAATTACTCTTTAAGTCCTATGAGTTGGTGGAGTTTATCCAAGACTTAGCTTTGTTATGATATTACTTTTCCTTTTAGAAACCTCTTCACCATGTCCAAGCTAAACATTTCTTGCTGCATATTATAACAAAATGTCAAAAGTAGGTTCTGAGTTCTTATAAATACAATTCCTTATCAAATGTCATCCGATACCTTTTTATAGATAGACTTATAATTATAGAGGTCGCAATTTGCTGTGTTAAATGAAATCTGTGCAAGTATCATGTATCATAATTCCCAATTCAAACTTTTTCTCATGCTGACATCCTACAGTGTTTTCTTACATACGTTCCACCTATCCCTGTAGGCTAAGAAGAGCAAACTGAATTTGCATAGTAAGTGTCTTAGGGACTGACCAACTCTGCCTTGCCTGGGATACCTTCTTTACCTATTTTATTCAATGTACTATATAATACGGGTAAATAATCATATGTGTAGCTCAGACTTCATAGGTCAATGAGACTCCAGTTTGGGCTGAGGCACTCAGTTTTAGTCACTTAAGTCGTGTAGGAAGACTAATAACCTTAGTTTGAATAGCAATAATTAATTGGAGTGGTGAGCAGGGGAATTTAGTGGGGAATTTTCTTTTGACTCATGCTAGTAGGTTAATATTATGTAGTTTTTCATGTAAATGTACTCTAAGCCAGGTGGGAACTTTGTGATTTGTAACAAGAAACCTAAATTATAAATCATAAGCCCATGGCAATAACTCAGGAAGAAACTCAGTATTAATAAAATATTGTACTTTTCAAAGAAAAGATTATTTTCAATTATGAACATATTTATTAAAATCTTTGTGACATAAAGATTCTTAATTTACATGTGGATTTAATACATTTTTGAGGAAACTAAAACAGTGTTATAAAGGGAAGACAAAAATACCTTTTGAAAATGTATGTAAGTTAACATGAGTTGTTCCAGGTTGATTAACCCTTTTTAGTTATTTTGCTACCTACCAGTGACGTTATTAAACTTTGTGGAAAAAAATGCAAGGTAGAAATATAAGTTTTCTGAGCATTTGATATTTTTATGATTTGTTTATGAGAGATTATAGAGCTTAATAATACACATGCTTTCTATGAGAACATCCCATAAGGGAAAGGCTCCCCTTTGATTGTTTATTGTTGTTTTTGTTGTTGTTCAATTACAGTTGGCCCACATTTCCCCCATTGCTCTCCCCTGCCCTGTCCCCCACCCCTCTTCCTATAGTCAGTCCCCACTTCATTATCTATTCCTCTGGGTCCTTCATACATGTTCTTTGACTTGCCCCTTTTTTCTTTCCCCTGATATCCCCTTTTCTTACCCCCACTGGTCACTGTCAATTTGTTCTTTATTTCCATGTCTCTGGCTCTATTTTGCTCATTTGTTTGTTTTGTTGATTAGGTTCCACTTATAGGTGAGATCATACGGTATTTGTCTTTCACCACCTGGCTTATTTCACTTAGCATAATGCTCTCCAGTTCCATCTATGCTGTCATGAAAGGTAGGAGCTCCATTTTTCTTTCTGCTGCAAAGTATTCCATTGTGTAATTGTACCACAGTTTTTTTATCCTTTCATTTACTGATGGGTACTTAGGCTGTTTTCAGCATTTGGCTATTATAAATAACGCTGCTAAAAACAGGGTGCATCGGTTCTTTTGGATTGGTGTTTCAGGATTCTTAGGGTATAATCCCAGCAGTGGAATTGCTGGGTCAAAAGGCAGTTCCATTTTTAGTTTTTTGAGGAAATTCCATACTGTTTTCCACAGTGGCTGCACCAGTCTGCATTCCTACCAACTGTGAATTAGGGTTCCCTTTTCTCCAGAACCTCACCAGCACTTGTCTGTTGATTTGTTTATGATGGCCATTCTGACTGGTGTGTATTGGTATCTCATTGTGGTTTTAAGTTGCATCTCTCTGGTGGCTAGTGATGCTGCACATCCTTTCACATGTCTCTGGGCCCTCAGGATGTCCTCCTTGGAGAAGTCTCTGTTCAGGTTCTTTGCCCAATTTTTTAATTGGGTGGTTTGTCTTCCTAGTGTGGAGTCATGTGAGTTCTTTATATATTTTGGAGATCAAACCCTTGTCCGAGGTATCATTGGCAAATATGTTTTCCCATATGGTTGGTTTCCTTTTCATTTTGTTGATGTTTTCTTTAGCCATGCAGAAGCTTTTTTAACTTGATGTAGTCCCATTTGTGTATTCTTTCCTTTTTATCTCGTGCTCTAGGGGAGGTATTGGTTGAAAATATTGCTATGTGGGATATCTGAAATTTTCCTGCCTATGTTCTCCTCTAGGAGTTTTGTGGTTTCACATCTTATATTTAAATCTTTTGTCCATCTTGTGTTTATTTTGGTGTATGGTATAAGTGGGTGGTCTACTTTCATTTTTTTAGCATGTTCCTGGCCAGATCTCCCAACACCATTTATTGAAAAGGCTATTTTTACTCCATTTCATGGTCTTGCCCTCTTTATCAAATGTTAATTGACCATAGAGGCATGGGTTTATTTCTGGGCTCTTTATTCTGTTCTGTTGGCCTACGTGTCTGTTCTTATGCCAGTATCACCAGACTGTTTTGATTACAGTGGCCTTGGAGTATAGTTTGGTATCAGTTATTGTGATCCCTCCTACTTTGTTCTTCTTTCTCAGAATTGCTGAGACTATTCAGAGTCATTTATAGTTCCATATGTTTCTGAAATAATTGTTCTAGATCTGTGAAATATGTCATTGATATTTTGATAGGGATTGTATTGAATCTATAGATTGCTTTGTGTAGTATGGACATTTTAATGATGTTAGTTCTTCTAATCCATAAACATGGTATACGCTTCCAATTATTTATGTTTTCCTTAATTTCTTTTATCAGTGTTTGGTGGTTTT
Organism: Anoura caudifer; assembly: GCA_004027475.1. Classification (NCBI taxonomy): domain Eukaryota; kingdom Metazoa; phylum Chordata; class Mammalia; order Chiroptera; family Phyllostomidae; genus Anoura; species Anoura caudifer. The sequence continues at coordinate 106,320 of PVKU01006059.1, forward strand.
CTGAGTACAGGTCTTTTACCTCCTTGGTTAAGTTTATTCCTAGGTATTTTATTTTTCTTGTTACTGTAGTAAATGGGATTTTACCCTCTAATTTTTGTTTCCAACATTTCATTGTTAGTGTACAAAAATGCCTTTGTTTTCTCAATATTGGCTTTGTATCCTGCTGTTTTGCCAAATTCACTTATTAGGTTGAGTAGTTTTTTTTGTTGGAGTCTATAGGCTTTTCTATATACACTATCATGTCATCTGCAAACCATGGTAGTTTTGTTTCCTCCTTTCCAATTTTATTTCCTTTTCTTGTGTAATCGCTGTGGCTAAAACTTCCAATACTATATTGAATAGAAGTGGTGAAAGTGGAAAACCTTGTCTTGTTCCTGATCTTAGTGGAAAAGATTTTAGTTTTTGCCCATTGAGTATGATGTTGGCTGTAGGTCTCTCATATATGGCCTTTATTATGTTGAGGAATGCTCCCTCTATTCCTACTTTCCTGAGTGTTTTTATCATAAATGGGTATTGTATCTTATTGAATGCTTTTTCTGCATCTATCGATACAATCATATGATTTTTTATCTTTTTAAAAAATTTTATTTTATTTCTTTTTCTTGTCTGACCTCTGTGTCTAGAACTTCCAATACTATGTTGAATAGAAGTGGTGAAAGCAGACACCCTTGTCTTGTTCCTGATCTTAGGGGGAAGGATTTTAAGGGGAATGATTGCTTTATATTTCAGTTATAAAAGTGAATTATCTTAAAAAAATATTAACTACCTACCATGTGTAAGGCTTTAGGGTAGATATAGTAGGAGAAACAAAAAAAGAGATGAGTGTACCACTAAAGAAATCTACAACATATGTGAAATAATAGATATATAGTACATGTAAAGATAATTAATAATACCCAGCAGTGTACAATAAAAGACAAATGGATAATATAGATGACAAGTGCTAAAGAAGTCCAAAGGGAGAAGCCACTGTGGGTTGCATATTATTTATGACTTACTTTGTTTCAGGTAAAGAAGGTGTCTTGACTATAGTATTTTGGGGGGCATATTAAGGAGAGCTTGATAAAGAAAATAAACCTTTAGTGGGGGTCTTACAGGATGCAGAAAGAGGACAGGTAAGCCAGTAGACATTTCAGCTGGTGGGAGAGGCATGGGCACCGGAATGGAGATGCACAGGGCATGGCTATGGAAAGTAAGTGGAACAATTTGTTTCATGTAGGAAAATAGGAGATAAAGTGAGCATATTGAGGGTGGATTCTGGAGCTCTTTGAATGTTAGGCTAGGAGATAAAACTTTTATAAGTACTGATGAACCACTCAGCATTTTTGGCTGGTGTATGATAAGATGAAATAGAATTTTAGGCAGATTAATCAGTAGTGGTAAGTATAAGTGTGTGGGCATGGAAAGATGGAATATGAGTAAAAGTGAGGGAGATGTAGCAGTATTCCAGAGGTAAGGGGAAACAGCCTGAGATGTGGGTATGGCAGTAGGAATGCAAAAGAAAGAACTGATGTGGAATATAATTCAAAGGAATCACTGGTAGGTCTTAGTGAATGAAAGGATATGAGAATGAGAGAGATAATAAACTATAACTCCATATGTCAAAACATATAATGTTGAGCTCTGGCTGGTGTGGCTCGGTGGATTGAGTGCCTGCCTGGGAACCAAAGGGTCGCTGGTTGGATTCTCAGTCAGGGCACATGCCTGGGTTGTGGGCCAGGTCCCCTGTGCGGGGTGCACGAGAGGCAACCACACATTGATGTTTTTCTCCCTCTCTTTCTCCCTGCCTTTCCCCCTCTCTAAAAATAAATAAAATCTTTTTAAAAACCTTATAATGTTGAAAATAAAGATTAATATTTATGGAAAAGGATGTATAAATTATTTTTTAGAGTACATATACAATCACCTTGGGCTAAAATGATATTTAAAAGTATGTAATTTAAGTAGTGTCTCCACAATGGTATGTTTTACTTTTTTCTTTTGCTTCAATTTCTTTTGTAGTTTTTTGTTTACTTAGTTGTTTTGGTTCTGGGATTTATGTATGAATCAAAAAGTTTATTTTATATGTATACAGCAACATGTGTAATTAGTATTCTCTCACATCACTGAGACAAGTTCTAGAACCCTAGCTTACAAGAGAAAGGACTGCATCTGAGTAAAGAAATGTAACTAGTTATGGAGTAAAAACATTAGGAATGTGAAAAGCATATTACAGAGAAGTGATATTTGTAAAGTTTATAATCTTTTATAAACTTACTTAGAATCACTGCACCATGGCATAAAGATTGAAAGCAGGCTAAATGTGTAGAGAGTCTAGTTATGACTGTACATTTAATAAAATGTCAAGGAAAAGTTATCTGTTAATAGGAGAATGGAAAACAGTGTTATTTTATATAATGGAATCCTCAGCAATGAAAAGGAGTGAACTACTGATTTAGGCAATAACATGGATGAATAGCAAAAACATTGGGCTAAATTAAGGAAGCCTTACACAAAACAGTATATACTGTATGATTCCATTTATGTGAAGTTCTACACTAGGTGAAACTAATCTATGGGGGGGAAATCAGAATTATTGTTACCTCTGGGGAGCAGGGGTGAGGGAATAACTAGGGAAGGGCATGAGGAAGAACACTATTACAGTGTTCTATATCCTCATAGAGGTTTTGGGTCACATGGGTGTATTCATTTCTCAAAACTCATTAAATGGTATGCTTAGGATGTGTCCATTTTACCATATAGAAATTTAACCTGAAAATGTAAACAACTGTTGAACCTTGGTTAATGATGAGCATGCTGAAGTGTTTAGGGATGACAGGTACTCATATCTGCAACTTACCTTAGAGTGCACCAGAAATGATGGATAGATAAGTAATGGATAGATAATTATATAGTTTGTAATGAAACCAATATAGTAAAATGTTGACTTTAATATATGGGTGCGTACTATATAATTCTTTCAACTTTTCTGTATGTTTGAAAATATTCACAATAAAATTTTGGGGAAAATTTTAGGAACTTTGAACTCATGAAACAAGCCTTTGAATGACTGTGATTTGCTGATAGGGAAGCTGGGGTTCTGAATAAGAACTTTGAGTTTGAATTTTATTAATTGAATATTTTATTAGTTTTGAAAACTTGGGGAAATTGTAATTGGTTTTCTCTACTATAAAATGTGAATAATAATATCTGCATCATAGAGTTTTATGAAGATTAAATGAGTTAACATGTATAAAATACTTATTGTTTAGCATCACATATGATAAGCTTTCCATAAAATTTATTTTTAAAAGTTGGAGGAACATACAAAAAATACTGCAATTAAAAACATAATTTATTTGTCCTATATGAATTAATTTTGATAGATTAAAGTGTTTTCTAGCAAATATTGGATATACAAGTATATTTCTTCACCACCCTCCAAAGGACAGAAAGGATGAAATTTAAATATTTTTAAATATTTAAGTATTTCCTTTTACTTAAATAAATAAAAAGGTGGGACCCTTGAAAGGAAAAAAAGTACTTTTTTCCTTATAGATTTTGTAACTTCAGTGTAATTCAGCACATTTATTGCATACCATTGCCAAGATCCTGAACTTTAAGAGACAGGAAAACAACGGTGAGATCAGTTCCTACTTGTAAGGAGTCTTCATTCTGTCTACTATTTCATTGGTCTTGAGAAGCTAAACGCTGAATCAAGAAAATAGGCTGAAAAGTGCCTTCAGATGCTTAGCTCATATTAAATGTTAAATAATAGAACCTAGACAGGGGATGAGTGAAAGTTTCTGTAACAGCACTATCCAAAAGAACTCTCTCTGATGCTGAAAATGTTCTGTATCTGTATTGTCCAATACAGTAACCACTGGGCATGTGAGGCTACTGAGCATTTGAAATGTGGCTAGTGCAACCGAGGAACTACATTTATAATTTAATTTAATTTAAATTTAGCTACATGTGGCTAGTGGCTACCAGATGGAACAGTGCATCTCTAGAGTGTGTTTCTCAAACTATCTGCAGAAAAGGACAAGTTATTTTAAATTCCAAATCTGTTATGGCCTAATATTTTTGTAAAATTACAGTAAAAACTTGCTACAAAGATGAAATGAGAAAAATCAAAGACATGTAAAATGCCTATTTTTTTAATACTAGAGTCAACAGACATAAAATTACTCTGTCAAAATTACTATAAAAGTTTTAAACACTCATCTTCTGTATCATGTATCATCATGTACCAATGACAAATAGTTTTTGGACTGGTAATGGTCATGGACTATACTTTGAACTAGGTCTAGGTCTTTCTTTGCCCAACATGCCTAAGAGTAAATAACTTCCCAAAGCCAACTCTGTTAAAATTAGTGGTACAGGAGTAAAAGTAGCCTCTTCAACAAGTGGTGTTGGGAGAACTGGACAGCTACATGCAGAAAAATGAAACTTGAACACCAACTTACACCATACACAAAAATAAATTCAAGGTGGATAAAAGAGTTAAATATAAGACGTGACACCATTAAAGTCCTAGAGGAGAACATAGGCACGAAAATCTCAGACATTTCACGCAGCAA